>CAOJBJ010184187.1:0-10396 GCA_948291685.1 Euphorbia celastroides
CTTCTCCAATCATTCATTCCTCTTGCTTCTTCCCCTTTCCAACTTATAATTCTTTTGTTATATAATCTATGTATGGATGTTCTACTGTACTTCTACTAAGAGATCAAATCATGATGATTTAGTTTCAAAAACAAATAAAAATTTTACAGAGATTTTGGGAGGGGCTGTGCAAAGTAAACAATGAACTTCAAGAGTTTATAAACACGTAATGAATTCTCATTTCGGATAAATTCATAATCAAATTTGAAAAACCATCAAAAACTAACAATTTTCCTTTTTGCTAACACAAATTTGTTTTCTAAAAAATTAGACAATATTTAGAAAATACCCGAGACGAACTTTCAAATTCAAATAAATACCATTTTAGTTATCTAACTCCTTCATTCCAATTGCCTCCAAAACGCCAATTCTTGTTGCACTCAGAAACTCCAATTCTTGCTACTATGAAACTCTCCAATCGACTCTCTTTATCTTCGTCGCCATTCAATTGTAGATAACCCAACACCGTCGTATTTGTCTTCTGCTCCAACGAACAATCGAAGCACAAAATCAACACCAAACGATTATTCTCCGACGAATATGATGTCCCCGGCGAGCAAAACACCAAGAGCTCACTATCACTCACATTTCAACGATAACCGCTCCCAAGTATACCCTTAACCTATTCTTGGTTGATTTCTTTTTGTTCTGTGTTAAATGATTACACAAGTACAGAAGGAATAACTGATTTTTTTAGCCTTCTTATTGGTGGCTTTGTGAATTTGGTGCTTTGCAGAACAGTGGTCCTTTTTTAGTCGTAAGCTTGTTAGCTAAATGACCTTGGGTGCGTTTATGCTTTACTTATCCACGATTTCCCAAAGAGGGGATCAGAGCTTTGAATTTTTCTGGATATGTTAACCTTCAGTTGGCGGTAATTTTGTTGCTCATGTCTAAAGAGGCCCTATACAATTGAAATGCAGGAAGTAACAGGGAAGGAAAAAGGGGACGAAGGGAAAATGTACAGAGATATGGCTCCTCCTACGGCAATTCCATTCACCGGCCGGGTTCAAGACCCCGGGTTGACCTTAGCAAGGCTGCAATTCAAGGCAATTCTGAGGATGGGAATCCTACAATCATTTTGCAGAATCTATCTGTTGATATTTCGCATCTCACCCTTGATATTGGAGGTATAAATTATAATTAGAGATATTTTTTCCCCCAGTTGGTCTCTTTAGAGGCTAGTTTCCAATCCCCCAATTGGGGTTTTGATGTGTTTCATTTGCAGGATCTCTAATCAAGTTGGTCTATTTTTCAAGACATGAGGATCAATCAATCAATGACCAGAGAAAGAAGGTACTGAAGGAGAGATTTGGGATTTCTGATGATAATAGGAGTTATCCAGTTCTTGGTGGATGGCTCCATCTGGTGAAATTTGAGACACACAAGATCAATGAGTGTTTGGATTTCATTTCTTCCAAGCAGCTTCACCATGGAGGTGAATACTGGTGTTTTTCTGATTTCATTCGAATTTGTTATGTTGTTGCATTGTATGAGTTTGATCATTTTTCTGTTCTTTGCATATGAATTGATTCTCATGGTTTGCTCTCTAAGAATCCAGCTAATGGAAGCGCAGTAATTAAGGTAAATTTGCTCATGATCATGATTTAAATAGTATATGATCTTATTAGGTGTAATAGAAGCACACATTATAGGTGTTATCCTGAAAAATATGAACTGTGTAATTTAGACCGAGATCTTCTTTTCCTCTTTGATATTAGCTAAAATTCTGTTAATTTTTTGGAAAAGGCCACAGGGGGCGGGGCGTACAAGTTTGCAGACCTCTTTAAAGAAAGACTAGGAGTTTGTCTTGACAAAGAGGATGAAATGGACTGCCTTGTAGCAGGAGCAAATTTTGTTCTTAAGGTGGATATTCTTTTCATGAATTTTCGATTCATTCATATCCGTGGTGATTTCATTTTAAGACTTTTAGCGTCAGCAACCATCTGCTTGCATATATTGGGTGCCATGTGACCTTAACCTTACTCTTTACCAATTTTCATGTAGGCTATTCCCCATGAAGCGTTTACCCACATTGAAGGTCAGAAAGAGTTTATACAACTTGATCACGACAAGTTGTTCCCCTATCTTCTTGTTAACATTGGCTCTGGTGTTAGTATTATCAAGGTACATTTGTCTCTTCTTCAGTGTTTCTTAGTATGTTGTTGAGAGCTCAACAAGGTATCCTTGTTATGATTGTGCTTTTGTATGCCATAGGTTGATGGAGACGGTAAATTTGAGAGAGTTAGTGGGACAAATCAGGGCGGTGGCACTTTCTTGGGCTTGGGGAAGCTCTTAACTAAGTGCAAGAGGTTATTATCAATTCTAAGTCATCCCTGATTATTCTCTGTTCAGTTGTTTTGGTGAAGTTTACTTTAATTCATGGAACGGAATTATGGTTTTTTAGCTTTGACGAGTTGCTAGAGCTAAGTCAAAGGGGAGACAATAGGAACGTTGACATGCTCGTTGGCGACATTTATGGTGAAACTGGTTATAATAAGGTATTCAATATAATCTCAGTGTTCATTTTGTTTCTAAAGCAACATTTACTAACAGCATAGCTGCAAGATGCATGGCTTCTTATGAATTACAATAAAATCTTTTAGCATTTTGTCTTGATATCTGTGTTGTAGCCTAATTCAATCATGCTCTAGGTTGGCCTTCCAGCATCAGCCATTGCTTCTAGTTTTGGCAAAACGATCTCTGAAGATAAGGAGCTTGAAGACTACAGAGCTGAAGATAATTTACTTTCCCTCTTGCATATGATTTCTTACAATATTGGGCAGGTGAATCATATTAAATTTCTGTTTTGATTTTTGTGTATTTGCATGTCACTGACTAGTGATTATATTTGTAAGAAGAAAAACATATTTTTCCTGAGAGATGTTGTGCTATTAGATCAGTTGTGTGTAAAGTGCTTTTGGAATTTTATTTCCCTTGTCACATGATCATATTAGATGAAAAGTGATGTGATTGGTTTGATGTGCTGGTCTTCTTCCTCTTTGCAGATTTCACATTTGAATGCAGGGATATTTGGGATTAAGAGAATATTCTTTGGAGGGTTTTTTATTAGGGGTCATCCTTATACCATGGACAAGCTCTCCTTTGCCGTTAATTATTGGTGAGTAAGAATTTTTCCAGTGTTGATGGAACTGAAGCAAAGAATGTTATGCTTTAAAAATTTATGTGAAGCTTTTTGGATCCTAATATTATAGCATGAAGCATGATCATTGTAGTAATCTAGTGATATTTGTGTGTAGGTCAAAAGGGAAGATGCAAGCAATGTTTCTACAGCACGAAGGCTTTTTGGGTGCTTTAGGTGCTTTTATGAGTTATGAAAAGCACGGTCTTGATGATTTGATGGCTCATCAATTAGTTGAAAGGTTTCCAATGGCTCATGGACCTCAGCTTGGTGACTTGAATGAAAAGGTAATTGCACTTTTATTCAGTTTGTATTTGGTGTTTAATTCCTGTTATGAATTGAATATTAGGTTTTCAATTTGATAACTACGGTGCTTGCTTGTGTTTCTTGTTTACAGAGAAAGGGAAGAGAGGCATTGTGGGTTTTTGCCACGGTTCGATCCACCAGTGAATAGCCAAGTCTCGAAGAAACCAAGTGATTGTGCTGCCATTCAGATTGAAGTTGGGAGAAAGCAAAAGCTGCGTTGGTTGATTGGTGGGTTTGTATTGGGTTGCATTTGGTCTAAAATGTTAGAGTGCATTTTTAAGTTGATTAGTACATTTTTTAAGCAAAAGTAGAAAAGCAGCTAAGCAAGAAGAGCATGAGCCTAATGTTTCTGTTTATGAGACAATTACACTAAACTAATGGCATAATGAGATTCAATAAACGAGAAGAGCTTGGTGTTATGAGCTTGTTTTATTATCATCTTCTGCAATGTTTTTGGTTTGAATGCTGTTTTATTGGTAAATGGATTTCAAAGAGAGTAGTTTGTGCAAGAAAAAACTCAGATATTTTTGCTTGCTGGCAGGTAACAAGTAGATTTCTTAGATTGTCTCTCGGTGTAATGTACTTTCCATAGTTACGGTTCATGTGGTTGACATGAACGATTAGATTTGTTGACCTTACATTTTATATGGTTCGATACCTGTTTCAACGACAGTATGATTTTTGGTGTTAAGTATTCATACAAAGACCAAACACATAGTAAGCATTGGATAGAAAAAATTAAAAAATTTGACATCTTTAAAAAGTTAAGTGATTCGCAATGTGACATGTGGCACTAAGGAGCAGAAGTGTATGTTTTTACTAACTTCAGAATGTTAAATTGAACATTTTAACTAAATTTGGTTTCTAATAGCGACACTCTAAAAGTGCAGGGGTCATAAAAAAGTTATCAAAATTTGGATGCTTACCATGCATTATGCCATAATATAAGGCATACCTTCCATGTTAAATATTGGTTAACAAAACACATTTCTTATTTTTATGTTGTTTAATAGTTTATTCTTTTAATATTTACATTATCTTTATTCAAATAATATTATTCAGTATTTGATTACAATTAAGGCTTCTTACTTCTTCCAACAAATATATTTAATAGGATTCAAACCATATTCTCCATCTACATATTTAGTTTGTGTTGTTAGCTAAGTAAATTTTCATTAGTAACCGATTGTTTCTCTTGAATGCCACTAAAGAGTTCTTTAATAATCTTCATATTTTCCCTCAATTTAAGATGTGTGATGCAATATTCTTTCAGACTATTTGACCGATATAATTCATTTTAAATTATTTAGCTAGGTGAATTGTTATTTTATAAACTACCCGTTAAGATTATATCATTTATATGTAGACTTATGTATATTCTAAATCTATAATTAAATGAATTAATACTTTTCAATTTCTTTCCCATGGACCTGGCTGTAAGTAGAAAAACTGTTTTACTATGAAATTTATCCAAACCTTACTATAAAATCGAGTAGTATGGAAACTTTTTCATAAGCAAGAAACAACACTCAACAACTCTAAAAATAACATTCAAGTGGCATTTCACTAATTGACTTTGAATGAAGTGGTATATCTAGCCAACAAAATTTTACTTTGAATCTCGCAAATCTATACACCGTGCAAAGATTTCACCAACGCGCGATTTCTAACAGTTGCTCCCACCAACGAAAGAGAAAACATAGGAAACAAGAGTCACTGGTAGTTCCCACTTGCTATTCGCCATTGCCGCAACACGCCTCTTTTCTTCACTTTCCAAATCTGTCATCTTCTCCCACCATTCATTCCTCTTTCGTCTTCTCCCAAATTTCTTCACTTCTTTTGCTCTGCATATCTCATCTTTCTTTACTATTTGCGTAACTCACTCTGCTTCTTTTCGCTTCTATTTTCGTCCACAATTTACAGTTGGGGTTTGATTTGTTTGGCTGCAATCATTGAATAGGGGCGGTTTTCTTGGTCGATGCAATCAAATCCCCATTTGTTTCAGTGGGCCTAACTTAATTGACCGAAAAGATCAGAGCTTTGAATTTTTATTGATATTTTAATCGGGGTTTGTTGTTTCTTCTTCCCCAAAATTATAGTAAATATCCGAAAGTTGGTGTCTTTTTTTCGAGTATAGGACAAGCCAGTGACCAAACCAGCCTTTGACCGTCCTGTGTTGTTAGCCAGTTGGTGGTGTTTTTGTTACTCATGGCTGGTTTAAAAGAGGTTCCAGTTCTCGCAAGTAACGACGCAATTGAAACGCAGGAAGCAATAGAGAAGGAAAAAGAGGACGAGGGTCAAATTGACAAAGATATGGCTCCTCCGACCGGCAATTCCATTCACCGGTCCAGTTCCAGACCCCAATTAGACCTTAGCAAGGCTGCAATTCAAGGCAATTCTGAAGATAGGGATCCTACTATCCTTTTGCCTAATCAATCTGATGATATTTCGCATCTCGCCCTCGATATTGGAGGTATAATTTGGGATCTTTTTTCCCCAATTGCCATCAATTCCTCTTGTTCTGTTACTACTGACAGGGCACAAATTGAAAAGTCGATGTGTTTTTTGGTTTTTGTTCATAGTGGGGGTTTTAATGTGTTTCTCCAGGATCTCTGATCAAGTTGGTGTATTTTTCGAGACATGAGGATCGGTCAATTGATGACAAGAGGAAGAAGGTACTAAAGGAGAGATTTGGGATTTCTAATGGTAATAGGAGGAGTTATCCAGTTCTTGGCGGGAGGCTTCATTTTGTGAAATTTGAGACACACAAGATCAATGAGTGTTTAGACTTCATTTCTTCTAAGCAACTTCATCGCGGAGGTGAATGCTGGTGTTTCTTCTGATTTCATCGTTGCTTTGAATTTGTTGTGTTGTTGCATTGTATGAGTTTGATCATTTTTCTGTTCTTTGAATAGGAATTGATTCTCATGGTTGGCTTTCTAAGAATCCAGGCAATGGCAGCGCAGTAATTAAGGTAAATTTGCTCATGATCATCATACATGTGATTAAGATCTTATTAGGTGTTATAGAAACATGCATCATAGTTACCTAAGAAATGTGAACTGTGTAATTTAGACTGAGATCTTCTTATCCTCTTTGATATTAGCTTCAATTCTATTAACAAGTTAATTTTATGAAAAGGCCACAGGGGGTGGGGCATATAAGTTTGCAGATCTATTCAAAGAAAGACTTGGAGTTTCTCTTGACAAAGAGGATGAAATGGATTGCCTTGTAGCAGGAGCAAATTTTTTGCTTAAGGTAATTTTCAATGCATATGAATCCAGTGGTGCTTTTTTTTCAGATTCTTAGTGTCAGTTACTGTCTGGTTCCATTATAGTATATTCTTGTTGGATATGCCAAAAATTGAGCCCTTATAATAGTCCATTTTTGTTTGTTGTAAATGGAATTTTGTTTTTGTTTTCTTTAAGTACTGTAGTATTATAGTCCAGTTGTTTGACAAGACTGCATCAATGCTCATGATTACTGCAACTTGATGCTACTAATATACTTGGCTACCCATGAAAACTTGTAACAGTAAATACGTAATTGATTGCAGATCAGTTCTTCGACTCTGTGAACTTAATCTTACTCTTGACTAATTTTTTGAGTAGGCTATTCGCCATGAAGCTTTTACTCACATTGAAGGTCAGAAAGAGTTTATACAGCTCGACCAAAATGAGTTGTTCCCCTATCTTCTTGTTAACATTGGATCTGGTGTTAGTATGATCAAGGTACACATGTCACTTTCTCAACGTTCCTTACTTTTTAGTATCTTGTAGAGAGCTCAGCATACTAAGCTTTTGATGATTATGCTTTTATATGTAATAGGTTGATGGAGATGGTAAGTTTGAGAGAATTAGTGGGACAAATGTTGGAGGTGGTACTTACTGGGGCTTGGGAAGACTCTTAACTAAATGCAAGAGGTTATTATCATTTCCAAGTCATCCCTGACGCAGTTTGTTCAGTTTCTCTGTTAGTTTTTACATTTGATTCATTTTTTTAGCTTTGACGAGTTGCTAGAGCTTAGTCAAAAGGGAGATAATAGGACTATTGACATGCTAGTTGGTGATATATATGGCGGAACTGATTATAATAAGGTATGTAATATAGTTTCAGTATTCATCTTTGTTTCTTCAGAAACATTCAGAAGAATAACTGCAAGATGCATGGCTTATATGAATCACAATTATATCGTATGGCATTCTGTCTCTGTATATATGTCGTAACCTAATTCAATCATGCTTTAGATTGGTCTTTCAGCATCAACCATTGCGTCTAGTTTTGGAAAAACGATCTCTGAAAATAAGGAACTTGAAGACTACAGACCTGAAGATATTTCACTTTCCCTCTTGCGAATGATCTCTTATAATATTGGGCAGGTAAATTATGTTAAAGTTTCTTTTTTTCAGTTTTTCTGTTTTCTTTGAGAAAATAAAGTAATTGTTTTGTTTCTTGGATGGTGAATGTTATCAATTATGAAGATGTTGCTTACTAGCTTTCATGTGGCGGTCTCTGTCTCTGCTATACTTGTATTAGCATGCCACTGACTAGTGAATAGTGATTATATTTGTGAAAGATATATAGTTTATTTCTTCGATGGTTCATCATCTAAGTGCTAAATTTTGATACAAAGGATGTTGTTGTGTTGGATCAGCTGTGTGCAGAGTGTTATTGAAAGTTTTTTTTCTTGGCATGGTTATTTGACGTTATTATGTCAGATGAAAAGTGGTGTAACTGGTTTGATGTGTTGGTCTTCTTCCTCTTTGCAGATTTCATATTTGAATGCACTTAGATTTGGGCTTAAGAGAATATTCTTTGGAGGTTTTTTCATTAGGGGTCATGCTTATACCATGGACACAATCTCCTTTGCCGTTAATTTTTGGTGAGTAACTAAGGCAAAGAATGTTATGCTTTTTAGTGATAGCTTTTCGGCTCCTAATTCTATAGCGTGAAGCATGATCGACTTGTTTTTATTTTATTTAGGTCAAAAGGGGAGATGCAAGCAATGTTTCTTCGGCATGAAGGCTTTTTGGGTGCTCTAGGTGCTTTTATGAGTTACGAAAAGCATGGCCTTGATGATTTGATGGTTCATCATTTGGTTGAAAGGTTTCCAATGGGTGCACCTTACACTGGTGGAAAGATCCATGGACCTCCACTTGGTGACTTGAATGAAAAGGTAATTGACCTGGATTTGGAAAAAGGTGACCTAGACTACTAACTATCTTGAAAGTGATAGTAGTTCGGTTGAGCTAAATACCAAACTACTGTTTAAATCCAAAAGGAAATGCAAAGAGGTAGACTAATCAACTAGGGAACTTGCAAATTTTAAATTTGTGAAGCTCGTGGTAAACAAGTCAAGCTTAGCTGACAAAGATATGACGACAATATCATGGAAATGTTTGATCTGAAAGTTGAAGCTGATATGCAATCTCTTTATACTCGGATTCCCTTGTTCTTGAAGCAAGTACGACACAACCATGTGTTGAAAATCAATCTAATAAATGTATTTTCCAGGGTTTGAACCCTCGACCTCTAGGTCCAACAAGCTCTGACTCTGACACCATGCTGTGGAATTCTTTGACCAAATAGCTTAAGCTGATAGTTAACCAAATAATATGTATGACTTTTACACTTCTCATTTTCCAACAACACACTTGAGGAGTTAAAGTTTTCATGGATTAGTCGTGAAGTTAATATTTATGCATTTTAAAAGATGTGGATAGGTAAGTCATGTGAGAAAAGAAGAAAAAAAAATATTTCAACGATTCTCGTTGCTGACAGTTTTAAGGTAATTTTACAAAGCATTGATACTAGTTCCGCCTTTCACCAATTCTAAAATCAAGAAAAACATATGCTGTATAATTTGAGCAGATTTCCTATTACTAAAATGCAATGTTGAGAATTATACGAAGTGGCAGTATTTTTGTGAACCGAAACAAGTACCAGCACCATCATATAGTCATCCTATATAACTATTTCCCACAAAATGCCGCATCTTGCCTTTTACTGGAGTTGAGAGTTTGGTTCTTGAGAATAAATACTTTAAAATCTGGCTTGTGTAATTGTGTATGACATGTGCAGGCTTTCCTCATTCAGCTCCTGAGATTTCTACTTATGATAGAATGGAGAATTCCTCACTAGCAATTGTCGTAATTTTTTTGTATTATAGCACTTAAGAACTTTTGAAAAGTAGATCCACTATGGTGATTCTCTGGAATAATATGCTTTATTCTAGATCAAAAATCATCAAGGAATATGTGCTTTAATGAGACATGACTAGTTTTCTCATTAATTAGTATTTAATATTGGAAGAAGAGGGACTTGACAAACTACCAGAAAATTATTAAAATTGGAAATGTTTCCAAAGAAGCTATACAAGAGCCTCTTAGATACTCTTCCATATATAAAAATATGCATATATACATAGCTGTAGGCGCGCCTTAGGCGCCAGCTTCAACGCCTCGTCGCCTAGTAGGCGATGCATATGCTATAGGCGCACGCCTTTACGGTCTGGGCGCTAGGCACTGGGCGATTTTGAGGCGCAATTGAGCGCATCTAGAATCCTAATTGGTTTGATTTTATGAATTTAAATTTTTTAATGTCTGTCCTATTTAGTGTAGACTGCTAATAGGAGGTTTATGATTACGATGTGTAATTAATACATTAATAGCTCCTATTATGGACGACTAAGAAGCACGGAGACGGAAACGGACACCGCGAAACGTCATTTCTAAAAAATATAGACTTGGAAACTGTGGGGAAACATGTAAATAATAAAAATACAGGGACATAATTATAAATAAAAAAATATAAAATTCTCATTTATACAAATATATTCTTAGATAAAATAGTAAAATAATATATGTAAAACAAGAATTACTATAATTCATGAATATAGAAATATTGCATGAA
>CAOJBJ010184215.1:0-11402 GCA_948291685.1 Euphorbia celastroides
TTTCAAATTTTGCATAAACAATGTTATAGAAAGAAACATAACTAAAGTTACCTTAATAAGAATTAAAAACTTTTTGTTTCCACTTTCTAAGTGAAATTTGTCTCGACTACATTGAAATTTGACATGGGCCGTCATTTGATTATAGTGGGTAAATTTAAGAGTAATTGTTGTCAGTGTCTTTTTTTTTTCACTGTTATTTACTTATGTCCATTTTTCATCTTTGTATGTGATTTTGTCTTTTTTTGTCCTTTTCAATTTACTTTTGTTTCTTTTACTTTTCATTTAATTTTTTTTTTGTCTTTTTGTTAAGATACAGTATACCCAGTATACCAAGGTCAGTATCCGGGATACTGTCACTGGAAATCGCCTCCGACATCGCCCCGCCGCCAGTATACCAAGATCAGTATTCGGGATACTGTCACCGGAAACCGTCTCCGACACCGCCCCGCCGCCAGTATATCCAGTATACCAAAATCAGTATCCGGGATACTATCACTGGAAACCACCTCCAACACCGCCCCGCCGCTGAGACCGTCACCGAGACCGCCGCCGCCATATCTCGCCAGAAAACACAGCAAATCCAAAAAAACAAAATTAAAGAAAACACAGAACTCGACGGCGACGAAACCTCCAAATCTGGCGGCGGCGGCGTGAAACGAAGAGATCTCGGGCGGCGGCGGTGGTTAAACTTCCCGATCTCGGCGGCTGCGGCGGCCGAACGAAGAGACATGGCGGATGGGGCGCGAAACCTCCTGATTTGACGGCGGCGGTGAAAAACGAAGGTGTAGATCTCGGCGGCGGAGCGTGTGTGAAGAGCAACAGAGGCGACGGTGGAGATGGGGGACGCGGCGGCGGCGTAACTCCGGCAGAAGTCAGGGTCGTCGGAAAAATGGAGTGGGAAGAGGGTGGGGGACGCGGCGGCGGCTTCGGGTGACGGAGGGCGGCTACGGCTGATTTTACGGCGTCGGGGGAGGCGGCGTCAGGGGTAGGCGGTGGCCGGGGAGGCGGCGGCGGGGATTTGTCCAGGGAGAGGTTGAAGATTTGTTGAGAAATTAGGGTTTAGGATTTTTGTTGTGAATATTTTTATAATAAGATATTTGTGAATAAAAAAAGGACATAGGTTGAAAAGTATGAGCTTTTTTAGGCCGGTTGTTTCAAAG
The DNA here is from genome assembly GCA_948291685.1 of Euphorbia celastroides. NCBI lineage: Eukaryota > Viridiplantae > Streptophyta > Magnoliopsida > Malpighiales > Euphorbiaceae > Euphorbia > Euphorbia celastroides. Next base: position 1,161 of record CAOJBJ010184215.1, read on the forward strand.
CCTCTAAATTTTTTAATCAATAATTATCTGTATTTACAAAATTTGAATTAAAGACCTTACTTAAACAATATCAAATTGCACACCAATTGGTTCACCCGTCGATTTTAGAGTAAAAATAAACATATAGAAATGCTATAAATTTTATAAATAAACAGAAGAAAACCATAAATTTATGGTTTAGAAATTATTGGATAGTAATATGGAATAATTATGGTTCCAATTATACCCCTGAGAATATGCAGAATTGAAGATATATATAGGAGCATAATTTAGACAAACACAAGTACATCAGGGGAAATTATGGAAATCTGTTAAACTCCTCTAACTCTTTCCTTTTATTTACTTTTAAATTAAAAAGAAAGATTGTTAGGTAAAATTCCATATACATAGAACTTCTTTATCCCGTCCATAATTATATTGATAACCCCCTCAAAACTTTCCAACTTTCTGGGAATACATTAGTCATGGTAATGTTTCTTTCTTTCTTCTCCAAAGTTATCTCTTCTTTTTCTATTTACTTAAGCATCGCAATTCAATATCATGTTTTTTATTTTTTTTTTGCAGGAAATTTCACGTAGCACTGACAACATAAAGTACGATGAGGTTGGTCAATTTTTGTTTTGTTTTTTTACAGATGCAATTGTGAAAATGGATTATCTTAATTGGGATGAATTAATATTGAATATAGGGATATATATTGAATTCAAGAGGATTGAAATTATTCACATGCCAATGGATACCGATAAAAAGAGAGCCAAAAGCTTTGGTATGTATCTGCCATGGCTATGCAATGGAGTGCAGCATCACCATGAACAGTGAGTACAATCTGCAGATCAATTAATTACCTTTCATGAGTGATTAAGAAATTAATTAAAATGATAATGAATGGATTAATATAAATAGGCACAGCGCAGAGACTGGTGAATGAAGGGTATGCAGTGTATGGAATGGATTATGAAGGGCATGGTAAATCTGCTGGATTACCAGCCTATGTGCCAAATTTTGACTATATCATTGACGATTGCTCTAAACATTATACTAACATCTGCGGTAAGTGCACCTTTCTTTTATTGTTTTATATAATAAAATGGTTTTGATCTAATGCATCAATTGCTTCCCGAACGTGTCCTTAAAAATCCGGTGTCTCCATGAACTTTGAAGTTGTCACTATATGCCCTTTATAACTTTCAAAAAATACGCCACTTTGCTCCCTGAATTTTTCATGTCAACGCATGGGTGGTTTGGCATAATGAGTGAAATTGATGTACTTTTTGAAAGTCAAACTTCGGATAGTTCATAGGACACCAAACCTTTTGGAACAAGTTGAAGGAGCTACCAGTTAGATTAGGGCTGTAATGAATAACTTGACGTGTTATTGGAGAAAAACAAACAGAGAGAGAAGAGAATAAAGAGAAGATGAGATATTTGTTGGGGGAATCAATGGGAGGAGCAGTTGCTCTTAACCTCCACAAAAAAATGCCTCACTTTTGGGATGGTGCTATTTTGGTTGCTCCTATGTGTAAGGTACCTTTGGTTTCTTGATTCTTTTAATTTATGTGATTAAAATGTCTATATTCCATACAATATGATTATGCGACATTATTGGATCCAGTACATCTGCTTTTTTCGTTTGTATTTTTCTCTGTGCTATTACTGAACTATTAAAAACAAAAAGCAACAAGTACACATAATAATTCATTTCTATTTGGGGGGCACCTTTTTTTCTTGGACCATACTTATGGCTCATTCCATGCCAACTTTTCTCTATGCACTCGTCCACTTGTTGGGTCAATTTTGTTTGCAACATATTCAGTAGAAAACAAATTCATCCTTAACTAGACGGCAAACCCTTCATTAATCAATATGGGGAATGGCATTTCATTGTTTATTTGTAGAGTAATTTTTAATAATACTAATTAACAAAATTGATAACATTTGTTATTATTAATAGTTCATTAATAAAATAATGGGATTTGTAGATAGCAGATGAGATGAAGCCGCCAGCAGTGGTGATAAATGTTATGGGTAAACTTTCCAATTACCTTCCAACATGGAGACTAGTCCCTGGCAAAGATATTATTGACACTGCCATAAAAGTCCCTGAAGTAAGAAAGCAGGTACATTTCTCTTAAAAACATATTTAACTTTTTTCTCATTCAAATTAAATTAAATTTGTACTTATTAATAAGATTAAGGACAGGTTAGATCAAACCCATATTGCTACAAAGGCAGGCTTCGCCTGAAAACTGGACTCGAGCTTCTAAGAACAACTGTGGAAATGGAGAAATGGCTGGACCAGGTAGCATTGCCATTTATAGTACTACATGGTGAAGATGATAAAGTGACTGATAAATCAGCAAGCCAGAAACTACACCAAGAGGCTTCGTCTCCAGACAAGACAATCAAGATGTACCCTGACATGTGGCATGGCCTTCTCTATGGTGAACATTTGGACAACGTTGACATTGTTTTCAGGGACATTGTTGGGTGGCTTGATCACCGAGCTACCCTTGCCAATTCTAGGATCGAGTTGCAACACAAACAGAGTAATGATGATTTCTCCAAGTCTGTTTAAGGGACAATATATATTATATATATATATGTGTGTTATTTCTGGGTTCTATTGAATTATCTGCTGTGTTCTTGCTTGTTCAATTATCAATTTCTATCATCATTGATTAATAAGCACAGCATATTAACATGATTATGCAGTCTCTTACATATTCAGTGCACAAAAGAAACATCTTCAATTCAAAGCACTAGTGGCAAGTGCTACTGAACATATTTATTGACAGGGTGAGCTCTTTGATGGCAACATCGTAAAAGAGGGAGATTTCTATTAACAGATAACACAAGATGAGACACATATCTAGCTCTTAAAGCCACCGCTTGTATGATATCAGCTGCTACTTGGCATCTCCCAAGATATGCTGAATTTGTCAGATTCTTGTGCAACCAAAGGATGGAATTGAATCTCTTTAGATATACCACAGAGTATTTCCTTCAGGCTCAAGGTTATCCAGCATCTCTCCAACTTGCAGCAGTTATATCAGTTCAACTGGGTGAATATTCGCCGTCAGAAAAAATGGGAAAATTTTAACACTTCACTCCAATTAGGATAAGACATAAGCTTCCATTCGGAAATTTAAGTTACACAGAGACTTCGGCAGACCTAAACAAAAGATAACACAGTAAACAGACTGCATAATCTCATTATGAAAACTTCATCGAGACACTTCCAGGTTCACTAGTATGATATTGTGCGTCTTTCCTCCCCTTCTTGCTTCAAAGAAAACAAGTCAAGTAGAATACACAAAACTCATTAGATTCAAATTTTCATCAAACTTCACGAGTATGATGGATCTATTTATCAATTTTTCTATTTGCGTCAATCGACTTCAAGAATTGTTGCAAATCAAATCCAACACTTACTATCAGCCCTTGTAGCATGAGTGGATGATGTTCTATGAATGTGCAGATCACCGGAAAATTAAGATTCAACATCTAGGGCATAAGTTATTGACTATCGATTCTCAATTCAATTTCCAATATAAAGACAAAAAATTAGCAAGACACATTTAACCCTTCGTATGCAGTAACTATAGTACTTTCTCTTGAAATTACATCATCAACATGAAACTGTAGCATCTCTTCTACCTTGTGATGAGCTCCGTTAAGCTTGTTAAGATTGAAAACGAGCTGAAGGAACAGTCAAGGGAGTCAAACCCTAATTACAGGTCAGTACCAGTTAGTTACAATCCCTAACAAACTTGACAGCTGGCAATCCAAAATTGCTAACGGATTCAACTTTCCCGCCAACTCTCTCTTTCAGTTTTCCTCTTGTATAAATACGCTTTCCTGCATTTTAAATAATTGAGAGAGATTAATGAATGAAGTTTGACCGGTTTTCTCATGGTATCAGAGCATGGCGTAGAGAAGAAACCAGAGATCGAAGGTCGCTGTTAATGGACAGCCTCTCCAGCAAGAGAGCTCGTTCACTGGCGAAAGTGATTCAGAAGAAAAGGAGAAAAGTCAGGGCGTCGAAAATCCAGGCCAAGTTCTAATTTCTATTTCGTTAACTGGAAGTAGCAATTATTTGGCCTGGAAGAATTCGATTATTCGCGCCTTGACTGCAAAAGGAAAACAACAGTTCTTGTTCAAAGATCCAGAAGAAGAGATAGAAGAAGATACAAAAGCTTACAGGAAATGGAAAAGAGATGACTGTCTTGTTACCTCTTGGATCCTCAATACGATCAACAAAGATCTGGCAGAAGGATTTGCTTACGTTGCTTCCAGCAGAGAGCTCTGGACTACACTGGAGCATCGTTTTTGCGAAGGTAACGCTCCTCTACTCTACAAGATAAAACGAGATATTAATCTGATGGAACAAGGAGATCTGAGTATACTGCACTATTTTACGAAACTGCGCAAGCTCTGGGATGAGCTTTTGCTCTTAAGGCCTATTCCTAGCTGCAAATGTGGAGCAGCAAAGAATTGTGCCTGTAATGCGTTTGGTAGATTGACAGATCAGGATCAAGAAGACAAAGTAATGCAGTTTTTGATGGGACTCAACTCCAACTATGATCATGTGAAAAATCAAGTGCTAATGATGGAACCTCTTCCTAGTCTTGATAATGTTTTCTCAATGATGTACAAAGTTGAGAAACAGGAGGAAGTATCAGCATCTAGAGTTCTAGAGATGTCAAATCTCTCTATTGGCTCTGTTTCTAAACCAACAGGCTAGTTCATGTCTAACTCTATGCCTAATTTTTTCCATGGATCTACTTCTGCTGCAAACTACTCTGCTACACAGAGCAAGAGAGAAGGAGGAGGATTTAAGGTTGATAAGAGCCATTTGAAGTGCAGTAACTGTGGAGCCACTAAACATACAAGAGAAACTTGTTTTTACTTGATCGGATTTCCAGAATGGTGGGGAAGCCAAGACCTAAGGGGAAAGGTAACAACAATCCTCCTAATCCTCAATATTCTAATGCTCTTTTTGCTTCAGACAATGACAGAATCAACAATGTGAGGAATGAGGAAGAAATTGATCGCGGAATGATGAATAAAGTCGTTGATGAAGTGTACAACAGGATAAGCCAAAGAAGGGAAGGTGGCTGAATCTCCTTTATAGATGAATGGGAGAGAAAGAGGTGCTTTCAGTGCATCCAATAGTGCTTTCAGCAACTTTGCTTGTTATGCAGGTAAATCTCTGTTCTGGATTGTTGATAGTGGTGCAAGCTCTCATATGAGCAATAAAAAATGTATGTTCCATACTTTACATACTAAAGAACAAGCACATAAAGTCATTCTACCAGATGGAACTCTAAAGCATGTTAATCAAACTAGAAATGTCACATTAAGCAGAGATATGGTGTTGAAGGATGTTCTGTTTTTGCCTGATTTCCAGTATAATCTCTTGTCAGTGGGAAAATTAGCTAGAGTTAATCATGTTAGAGTATTTTTTGAAGAAAACTGCTGCTATTTTCAGGACCAGAGTACTAAAGAGATTAAAGCAGTTGGATGGCTGAAGGATGGATTGTACTTGCTTAATGCAGACTCTTTTGATTCAGTTTTACTTAGTTCTATGTCTACTTGTAATAATGTAGCAACTACAGACCCTATACAGAACTCTTGTTTTGTGGACCCTTGGCACTTGAAGCTGGGACATGCCTCCTTTAAGGCTTTAAGTCATATTACTAGCATTAAAGTAGCCTGTAATTCCCTGAATTGTTCTATATGTCCTCAAGCAAAACAATACAGGTTATCATTCAATAAAAGTGCAATTTCTAGTACTCATAAATTGCAATTGATTCATGCTGATTTGTGGGGACCATAGAAACAGGCCACTGTTAATGGAGCAATCTACTTTCTAACTATAGTAGATGACTACAGCAGGGTTACTTGGCTCTATTTACTTTGCAAGAAGTCTGAAGTATATGAAACACTAGTTAATTTCCTAAATGTTGCTACCACTCAATATGCAGCAGTTATTCAAACCATTATAACTGAAAATGGGGGGTGTTTCTTAACTCTAACTGCAGGCTGTTGTTCCAACCCAAAGGAATTCAACATCAACACACATGTAGTTATACCCCCAACAGAATGAAGTTGTTGAAAGGAAACATAGACATTTGCTAGAGGTCACAAGGGCACTAATGTTCACAACAAAGCTACCAGTTAAGTTCTGGGGTGATGCAGTTCTTTATGCTACCAGTATTATCAATGTGCTACCTTCCAAATTATTGAATTGGAAGTCTCCATATGAAGTTTTCTACAACAAACAACCAGATTACAACAAATTCCAAGTTTTTGGCAGTCTATGCTACTACAAGATGCTGCCTGTTCCAAACAAGTTATCACCTAGAGCTAATCCTAGTGTATTTCTGGGATTTTCTCCGGGACAGAAGGGTTACAAACCCTTTGATATAAGACAGCAGAAGATGATTGTTTCCAGGGATGTTGTTTTCCACTCTGTATTTTTTCCCTATGACTCTATTCATGGAGTTCAAGGGATATAGGAGATGAGTTTGCCAGTTTTTCCAGAAGCAGAGGAGATAGTGAGAAGGTCTGCAAGGGTGACACAGAGCCCAGTATGGTTCTCTGATTATGAAACAGGATATCAAGTCACTCATGCAGTTTTTCTTGTAGAAATAATGCAACAAAAGGAGCCTAGTTCCTATAATGAAGCATCAAAAGATCCTAGATGGTTGAGGCTATGCAGCAGGAACTCAAGGCTTTGGAACAAAATGAAACTTGGGAGCCATATGTGATCTACCAGTTGGGAAAAGACCTCTAGCAAGCAAATGGCTGTATAAAATCAAGTTCTTGCTAGATGGATCAGTTGAGAGGTTCAAGGCAAGGCTTGTGGCAAAAGGGTATAACCAGGTGTTTGGGATTGACTACACTGATTCTTTTAGTCCATTTGCAAGGACCACAAAGGATATTTCTTGTTATGGGAGCTTCAAAAGGGTGGAAAATTCATCAAGTGGACATCAACATTGCATACTTACATGGGCATGTAGATGAAGAGATTTACCTAAAGCCTCCTACAGTGTACGCAAAAGCTCTACCAGGGCAGGTGTGTAGGCTTAAAAAATCCCTTTATGGTCTCAAACAAGTAGGGAGGCAGTGACACAAAGATATTTCAGAAAAGCTTCTTCTCTGGAGTTTCAAGAGATCAAAGAGTGACAATTGTCTTTTTACTAAACAGGCAGGGTCCAAAGGTCTTATTGCATTACTAATCTATGTGGATGATATTCTGATTATGAGTCAGAATGATCAATTGATTGCATAGACAAAGACTCATCTACACAGATTGTTCACTATCAAAGACCTTGGATTGGCAAAATACTTTCTTGGAGTAGAAGTGAATCAAACTCCAGAAGGTTTATACATATCTCAAAGCAAGTACATCCATGATCTCCTAATTGATGCTAAGCTAGTCAACTGTAAACCCGTCTCCAGTCCTATTGACTCTACAGTTGATCTCACTAGTGAAAGTCCTGTTTTGAAGGATCCAGAGAGATACATGAGGCTAATTGGGAGGCTATTATATCTCAATTTTAGCAGGCCTGATCTATCCTATTGTACTCAACATTTGAGTCAATTTATGTAACAACCTACAGAATTACAGATGCAAGCAGGCCTACGAGTATTAAGGTACTTAAGTGGCACTAAAGATTACAGCTTGTACCATCCAAAAGGAGGGAATTTGGAGCTTACTGTTTTTTGTGACTCGGATTGGGGAAGTTGCAAGTTTAGTCGCAAGTCCCTTACTGGTTATTGTCTCTTCTTGGGATGTTCTTTAGTATCCTGGAAGACGAAGAAACAGAGTACCGTTAGTCGTTCTTCAACTGAAGCTGAATATCGAAGCTTGGCTAATACCTGCTGTGAGATAAAGTGGGTCACTTACCTGCTTCAGGAACTGGATGTTCCAGTCAATTTGCCAATCCCATTGCATTGTGACAGTCAATCTGCAATCGCAATCACCAAGAATCCAGTAGTGCACGAACAAATGAAGCATGCTGAACTTGATCTTCACTTCGTTCGAGACTTAGTTACACATCAGCACCAGTTAGTTACAATCCGTAACAAACTTGACAGCTGGCAATCCAAAATTGCTAACGGATTCAACTTTCATGCCAACTCTCTCTTTCATTTTCCCTCTTGTATAAATACGCTTTCCTGCATTGTAAACAATTGAGAGAGATTAATGAATAAAGTTTGATCGGTTTTCTCAAAGCTTTCGCTGCTCCCACTTTAACGTGTTCAAATGAAAGCACGAGAGTTGCATTGTTGAAAATCCCGAAGATTTTTTTGTTTTCACCGTCCAGACTACATTGAGCACACCAGGAAGTTGGGACACATCCATTTCACTAATAGCAAAGCCAGGCCTCAGTGAGGAACGAGTGTATAAAGTTGAGGTGTTTGTTCATCAAAAAGATTAGATACTTTGATATGCATGGTAGGCTGCTCAATTCTAACAACATTCTTCAGTCCTCTTGGTAAAGTAGCAAATTCAAACCTGGATTTTAGTAGAGTCACACACATTGAGGATTGCATCAAATTAATGAATTTTCAACTCCATTATCCAGTGTAACCTTATATATATCACCATACTCTGTCTGCAACAGAGACAAAAAGATACCCCGTAACAAAATTCTTAGATTACAAAATTCTCTGCACCTACAAGCATTATCAACCTCTTAAGACCATTAAGCCCCAAATCAAACTCATAAACTGCCAAATGCTTCTCCTGATCCGCCTCTGAATAGAAGCACCACAAATTCAATGCCCAACACGTTTAATCCCACGGCCACCGGAATTCCCCACAGTTTATCAATAACGTTTCTCAAAGACTGAAGCAGACTGGAGTAATTTATTATTGGGCTACCAAACACACCACATAAACAAACCCAACCACTCTAATGTATAGGGCCAATGCTCAATGCTTGCATTTCTCTACCTCCTTATAAAGGCCAAACTTTGTTAATCATATGCTTAATTCAACAATGGTTGCACCCATTTTTCTACTCTTTACTTAAACATGGCCAAATTCGATCTTATTTCCCTAATCTTCTTCTTAACCACAATGACCCATTTTTCATATGCTAGAACACTAACCAATTTATCTCCAGCCCCAGCTCCAAGTCCATCTCATCACTATAAGCACCCCAAAATCAAATTCCTAATGCAAAATATATTCAATGTCTCACAAAAATTCCCAAATCAACGAGCCACAAGATTCCCAACCCAAATCCCATTCCCAAAACCATCATATGATGATGCTTTGTTGGTAGTTGGAAAAGCACAAGGGATGTTTGTGGGTAGTTCTGAAATGGGACTAGCCATATGGTGGCATTTACTGCAACTTTTGGGAATAATTTGAAAGATGGGTTGAGGTTTTTTGGGGTTTATGAAAGAGATTTAAGTGAATCTCATATTGCTGTGATCGGTGGGACTGGGAAATATGAAGGAGCTAATGGCTATGCTGCCGTTAAGCCTATTGATGCAAATTCTTCTGCTAATGGTGAAGAGAATTTAATCAACGAATTGCTTTTGTTCAATGTTTATCTAAGTTGAACAGAGTTTTTTTTTTCCAATTACCTTCATGTTTTGTATTATTTATATAATCATAATAATAATGAATCTGTTATTTTAAGCAATTTTCTTATCTCATATCACATATTCTTATGTTATAGTATTGTCCACTTTCCTCTTTTGCATCAGCACGAGATAGGACGGGCCTTACACGCTTGGTGCCCCAGTGTAGCTCTTCCGGAAAGCAAAATAAAAAAGATTGAAGTTGGACTAATGATCATGTTTTTGCTCCTGGAACTTTGCAGTTATGAAAGTATTATCTATACTTATATGTCAATGCATCTCCTCCTTTATTTTCCATGTGAAATATTTGCTCATACTCAAACTAGGGGTTGTAAATGAGTCAAATCATTTATGAATATTTTACTATTCGACTCAATAAAAGATCAACTTGACTTTCGTAAACATGATTTTCGCTTTAAATAATAAATGAGCTGAACATGAACAAGTCAAAATTAAACTTATAAACTCGTGAATAAGCTTAATTAGAGTCTTGTTAACAAATTCATGAACAAACTTACCATATGTTTGTGAAATAAATATTTCTTATAGATGAAATAGTTCAAGTTTAAATCCTTTTCTTGGCATACATATGGGTTGCTAAGAACAATATTGGTTCGAAATTAGTGAATTACAATC
>CAOJBJ010184684.1:0-11017 GCA_948291685.1 Euphorbia celastroides
CCTATGATTTTGGAAGATTAGTTCATACAGAGTTGGGAAAGACCTATACCAACATGAGTTACCATGAAACACTAAGCCAATTATGTTATTTAACAGCAAATACTACATATACACACATAAAACAAGTTAATGAAACCAAATCTCACTAAAGAAACTACACAACCAAAAACCAACTAATTTGCATGGTATTTTACATGAAATGCCTCACCCTTTAAAGATTGCTGAAATCAAATTACAAATAGAAAGCCAACTAATTAGAAGATTGATGTTGTATTGATTTACCTCTTGCTCGATTCCTTCTTACATGTCATTTCTCGGAGAATTTGTTCGACCAGCAGAAGTACCCTCTGCATTTTATGAAATACCATTCAAAATCAGTTTGTAAATACCCGAAAACCAATTCCTAAATTCACAAAATCTCTTCCCAAATACCTTAATCAGATTCTTATATAAAATCAAGAATATACAATTGAAAAACAAATCACGCTTACCATGAACCGATTATGAAGTTAACATCTCAATACCAGCAGAAAGCAAAGCCCTATGAGTGATTTTTGAAACCTTAATTCGATCAAAAATTGAAGAGACAGAAGTTGCAGATTGTATAATCAAAACATATTTTAGGGATTCAAGGTGTTTATGGATGAGATGGAATTGGATTTGATGCGTATTTGGAGGAAAAGATTACAGAAGAGAAGATCTCGCGGGATTTGCAATAATGGTAAGTGATAATACCCACAGTAAAGACCGGCTGAAGAAAAGGTGTTACCCAGGCGGACAAACCAACCTGCCTCGGAGCCTTCTTGTGATCTCGAGCCAAGGCGTTATTATAAGAATGATAATACCATCAGCAAAGCACCGTCTGGAAGAGGAGATCCGCCAGCCGAACAACCGAACCCGCCTCAAGGACAAACCAAAATAACAAAGCATGAGGAAGCCTTCTGATCTCCAGGGAGCGAAGCTCGAGCCGGCTCAAGTAGAGGAAGTTATAACTAAGCTGCCCGGCCGAGAGCACGCCTTAGCTCCAAGGCATATATTCGACCTCCACACGGAATGGTCTAGACAATCTTCGGACCGAGGAACCGCCCCGAGGTCCCCAATGAACACGACAAACACTTGCATTATCCTAGGTAATATCGGATAACGTCACCAAATCAGCTATGTCATAAGCCTAATTCCAATCACCTCACCCTAGTGAAACATCAAAAAGGAAATATTTCAGTCTGCATTTAACCAAAGCTTTCCTCGAGAAGGCTCGTCAAGCAAAGACTAGTTTGCCCCTGTGAAGACCGGATATTAACCATCAAAACCCGACCTCTCGGATCCTCTATATAAACCCTCAAAATCATAAGCCAAGGTATGTGATTTTTCTAGCTTAAACTCTGTCAAACTTGCCTTTGATTTCCCAATTTGGTCTGACTTAGTCATCGGAGCGTCCCCCGGCGGACATCGATCCGCCCTTTCTTTCCTTTTTTGGGTAGGTTGCAGACCGAGGTTCCCCACTGGAACCGGCCGGAGGATCACCAAAGCTTTCCCCTTTTAGGAGCAAAGTTATCATTGGTACGGTGAGCGTGGAGCTGCTCCGCCCGAGTTTACTAATTCGGGAAAGAAACAGCTTTGCGCCTTCTTTAATTTCTTCTCAAACCCCCGTTTAACCATTTTGTCACAAAAACAATCCCTTGTATTTTCCCAAAATGGTTACTTCCGGTGACCAATCATCGTCGGAAATCACCCTCGTGGAGGTCTCACCCCAAGCTCAGGAAGAACCCCCGACCACTACTCAAAAAACCAATCTTACTTCTCAAGGAGCACCTCTCCCACAAGCCACTGAGACCATGGTTCCCTGGACTTCAGTGATTTCATCCATGGACCCCCTAATTGCCATCGCCAATAAATACCGGATGACAATTGAAGACCAAAACAAGCTCAGAAGCGCAACCTTGCCTCAGTACTTCTCGACGGAGAACCCTTCGACCTCAGCAACTCCATCAGTCACGCCTATCACTCCAGCCCTGACCCGAAATCTCCTTTAGAGTTTCGAGGTGTCAGATACGCCAGGAACCAGCCAAGCAAATTTGGGTGTGTTTTCGGCCCAAATCACGGCAGTTCCCACTCCGCTGATGGTAGAATGGACAACCCCGACACGAGACCAGCCACGAGCCAGCGCACCAAGTCTAGACACAGACGCTGTGAGAGCTTTACTTACGTTGCTGAGCCAAGGAGGAATGATCCCAACCACTGGTATGAACTTGGAAGGCATTTTACCGCCCCTAAAGACGGTTCCGATGGGGACCATGGCGCCAACCAACACCGAACCAAGAAGGAACCAGGCCAGCAACTGAATTGATGACGAGGGGGAAGATCCGGAGGAGGACGCGCGTTTCCTTCACCGAATGAAGAGGTTTGCAGTCCCTTTTCAAGAACCACACCGTGAGAAAAACAAGCAACCCTTCTCCAAGGCGATAATGGAGGCTGATTTGTCCAATATCTTGATCTCGCCAGTATTCAGCCTCTACGACGGTAGTGATGACCCCACTTTCCATGTCAACGTCTACTCTAATCGAATGGACATGGTGAGAGCCAATGACGTCTATAAATGTAGATGTTTCTCCAGCACCCTGAAGGGCTCGACAGCACAATGGTACAACCGCCTCCCAGCCGGCTCCATTAAGTGTTGGGATGACATGAGCGAAAAATTCTGCAAACACTTCATGGGGTCGGCCCCGATGGGTTTCGTAAGCAGGAAGCTCCACGAGATAGTTCAGGGACCACACGAGTCTCTGAGAGAATTCATCAAGAGGTTCAATAAAGCATGTTTGAACGTGTGAGAGTTAGACTTCAACACAACAAAGGAAGCCATGGTAAGAGGGGCTAGGAGCGAGAAACTCAAACACGAGATCATCACTAGGCGCCCGCAAGAAATGACTCAGTTGATTGGAATCGCGAATGACTTGGTAGAAATTGATGAGCTGAACAGGTACAAGCGGTTTAGGGATGGAGGAGACAACGCAAGGTGGGACGATAGGAGAAACCCTAGAGAGAGGGGTCGTTTCTCCGACCCGTTCCAGAAGGGGCGCCCTTCAGGCCCCCAACCGGAGTTGAATGCACCACTCGGACACATCTTGATGGTCATAAAGAAAAGTGCCGACAAAAAGAGCCTCCAATACCCCAAAATCCCGAAAGGAGCGACGTCGGGCGGAGATACATCAAAATATTGTGAATTCCATCGGGCAAGGGGTCACGACATTAATGAATGTAGAGTACTAACAGACGAAGTTCATGCCCTCATCTGGGCGAGGAAACTGAGTCAGTTTGTGAAGGGGATTTCGAAAGAAGCGGGCAAAAAGCAGAAAACTGACGGACCACAGAATGGTCCGGAAGAAGGAGAACCCATGCAAAAGTAGTTTAAAAACAGGATCATGGTGATAGCAGGCGACCCAACCTTTGAGCCCCAGCAGAAGAAGGCTAAAGGAATGAGAGATATCCGGCAACCATGTAACGAAGATTCTGAAATCAATGAGCCATTTAGAAGATCAACTCTAGTCAAAGCGCCACACATCAACCCTATCGTCATAGAAATGATAGTGGAGCAATCTTTGGTTGGCCGGGTATTGATAGATTGTGGAAGTTCTGTCAATTTGATTACAAAAGCAGCATTTGACCTCTTGGAGGTACCACAACGAAGAGTCCAACTGTCTTCATGCCCAATCGTAGGTGTTGGAGGAGTTGGCGGAAACTCATTAGGTGAGGTGGTTATTCCAATCGAGATTGGGGACCGTGAACATGTTTACAAAGCTGACTACGAGTTTACCACGGATATGTATTTGGGTTACAACATCATTTTAGGCCGACCTTTCTTCTGTGGCTCGGCAGCCTTAATTTCTCCATTATATCTAATGCTCCAAATCCCAACCCGGACGGGAACGGCTCTCGTAATCGAGAACCCAAATAAAGCCAAGCAAGTTTACTTGGCCACTTTGAAAGGGGAAGACACCCCCTTGCCTCAAGAAAGAAGCGATGCGGTAGAAAGCACTGGTGGAGGCAGAGGTGAAAGAGCCGAGTCGGTTGATGAATTAGAAGTTTTTATGGTAGCCCCAGGAGAGAATTGAAGATAGCTAAGAACCTTGAGCCAGGTCTGAAGCAAGCCATCCAGGAGGTTCTGAGCAGCCAGCTACATACATTTTCATGGACGGATGATGACATGGAGGGAGTCAAGCCAGAAGTTATGAAGCATAGTATTAACCTCGAGCCAGACGCAGATCTCGTAAAGCAGAAAAGAAGAAAGCATGCCCCAGACCGCCAGAAAGCCATAGAGGCTGAAGTGCAAAAACTTTTGCTTCTTGGTCACATTAGAGAAGTTCAATACCCCCTTGTGGCTCGCTAATGTTGTGTTGGTCAAGAAGAGCTCCAGAGCTTACAGGATGTGTGTGGATTTTACGGATTTGAACAAAGCGACTATGAAGGATAGCTACCCTGTGCCCAGCATAGACCAGCTAGTAGACTCCACCGCTGGCTTTGCAATTTTTTCCTTGCTCGACGCAAAGTCAGGATTTTATCAAATCCCAATGAACTCAGATGATGAGGAAAAAACGTCCTTTGTAACCCACCAGGGTACTTATCGCTACAAGGTTATGCCATTCGGGTTGAAAAACGCCAGAGCAACGTATCAACGCTTAGTAAACGAGATGTTCCGAGGGGAGATAGGCAATGCGGTGGAGGTATATATTTACAACATGATAATTAAAAGCCGCTCTGAGGAATCACATGTGGAAGACATAGCAAAGGTATTCGCTACTCTGCAAGCATACCGCCTAAAGCTTAATCCTAAGAAGTGTGCTTTTGGAGTAAAGGGGGGAAAATTCTTGGGATTTATGATTTCGCAAAGAGGAATAGAAGCCAATCCGGAGAAAATCCAAGCAATCTTGAACATGAAGCCGCCCCAACGATTGAATGAGATACAACGGCTCAACGGCCGAATCAATGCCTTAGGGAGGTTTGTCTCTTTTTCTACCAAGAGATGTCTGCCATTCTACAAAGCAATTAAAAAGGACAAAAATTTTCGATGGAATGAGTCATGCCAAGAGGCATTCGAGGAGATCAAGATTTTTTTGTCCAACCCTCCAATGTTAAGCTCGCCGGTGGATGGAGAGACCCTGTACCTATACTTGGCAGCGACAGATGAAGCCATGGGGATGACATTGATAAGAGAAGATGAGCAGCAACAATTCCTGGTCTATTACACCAGCAAGGTCCTCCGGAACGCCGAGCTGCGATACCCCAAAATTGAGAAGTTTGTGCTTGCCTTAGTACATGCCTCAGACAGACTGAAGCCTTACTTTCAAGCACACACCATTTATGTCAGAACAAGCTTCCCATTAAGAAAGGTTTTGCAAAGACCAGACACTTCCGGTCGGCTGGCGGAATGGGCGATTCGCCTCGGGGAGTTTGATCTACGCTTCGAAGGAAGACAGGCTCTCAAAGCACAAGTATTAGCGGACTTTGTCACTGAGTTTGTGGATCTAGAGTAGGCCTCTCCCATCAAAAAAGAGGAATGGGAAATCTATGTGGATGGAGCTTCCTCCATGAAAGGGGCTGGGTTCGGAGTATATATCAAGGGCCCGGGAAAGATTAGGCTTCAATATGCCGCCGAGTTAGCTTTCTCGTCAACAAACAACGTGGTAGAATACGAGGCTATAATTAAAGGGATCGAGCTGGCAATAGAGATAGCCCCAGACAAGGCGTGCTTCAATAACGATTCACAACTCATATCCAACCAGATTAACAAGAATTACCAAGCAAGGGATGAGTCAATGCCCAAATACTTGAACCAAGTCCATGAGAAGTTGCGAATGCTAGAATAAAAAAGAACTAGCTGGAGGATAGAGCATATCCCTCGGACGAAGAATTATTCAGCAGACAAACTTGCGAAGGCAGCAACAAGAAAAAGTGATTGGAAGTTTTTAACCTTTCCTTACGAAGTAATTCACCGGCCAACTCATGAAACAAAGGAAGTCATGACGGTGAGCGAGGGCGACTTAGGCTGGATGCAACCAATCATTCGCTATCTCAAGGATAACATCCTGCCCCACGACAAGATGGAAGCAGGAAAGATCTCAAGAAAGTCTATGAGATTGCTCTGGTGGGAGGAGATTTGTACAAGAAGAACTATTCAAGCTCATGGCTAAAATGTGTCGAGCCCCACATGGGTCGGCTCATTCTGGAAGAAATCCATGAAGGAGATTGCGGATCCCTTCAGGCTTCGAACACTCTGATCTGGAGGGAAACTCTAGCTGGATTCTATTGTGAAACAATGAAACGGGATGCGGACGAGTATGTCAAGATGTGTCACCAATGTCAGATCCATTCAAGAAAAACTCACCTCCCTCGAGCCAGCATGAGATACACCATGATCGGCTGGTCTTTCGCCATATGAGGTATCGACATATCGGGTCCTCTACCTGAAGCCAGCCGGCAGAGGAAGTTTATTGTTGTTGCCATCGACCATTTCTCCAAATGGGTAGAAGCAGAAGCTCTCAGTACCATTACCCCCGAAAGAATCATTGGCTTCGTCCAAAGCTACATAATATCTCGTTTTGGGATCCCCAAAATAATCATTTCTGACAATGGCACACGATTCACCTCGAAGAAATTTTTGGATTTCTGCTTGAGGCTAAAAATTGAGAACCACTTCTCTTCGATCGCTCATCCTCAATCGAATGGCCAAAATGAGGCCACCAACCGCACTCTAGACGAAGGACTACGCAAACGATTGGAGGGAAAGAAGGGCTCTTGGCCGGATGAACTTCTCAGTGTCCTATGGGCATATAGAACTACCCCTTGCACAGGAACAAGGGAAACCCCCTACTCCCTCGTTTTCGGGGTCGAGGTGATTATTCAAGTCGAGATTGGAGCACCATCCGACCGAGTGGCATACTACAATGAGGAGCAAAACAACATCAATCTCAAGTTCCATCTAGACAACCTAGATGAAAGGAGAGAAAGGGCCTTGGTCCTCATGGCCGCTTATAAGGCCAAAGTTGCGAAGTACCATGATCGTCGGGTCAGAGAAACCCGCCTGTAAGAAGGAGATCTCATCTTAAGAGACTCACTCGCATCCCAATCACGAGATGGCAAGGGCAAGCTAGGCACAAACTGGGAAGGACCATACAGAGTCACAAAAGTTCTCGGTCTGGCAACATACAAGTTGAGCACTATGGCAGGGAAAGAGATCCCGAGGACATGGAACATCTACAACCTCAGGCCATATTATGTGCACAAACCTTAGGGGCGCAAGTGACGTACTCTTTTTCCTCTGCTTAGATTTTTTTCCCATTAGGTTTTTTTCCAAGTAGAGTTTTTAAGGAGGCGTCACTCCCTACAGGAACACTTTCTTTTTTGAGAGCTTGGATTGATCAAATTTATGTAATCAACTCAATTAATGAAAATCAACTTTTCTGTGATCTTATTTCGAATATATGTTTCAGCACCAATTACGTAACTTGATTGAACTAGTTGTAGGCGAACTCCGCTCGACTAATAATTATAAGTGATCAACACTTCCATGAAAGTCTGGGCCGAGGAATGATAACATGATTCGGCCGAGCGAATGCCTCAAGCGCATATTTTTTAAGAAAAAAGAAACAACCGCGTATAACAACTACAAGTATAACGTTGTGCACAAAACAAAAGTTTCCACAACAAAGCGTATAAAGGAAAAAGTTAAAGCTTTTTTGGCTCGAAGCCCCTCCGGGTGGCAGGATTTCTAAAAAATGGTCCAAGGGCACTATCAATTAAACATGAGGAATAAAGAGAAAGCAATATGAATAAGAGCGATATCCAGGAAAATCTAAGCATTCAAAGTTAATACAGAACTACGGTCAACACTCGACCCATCAAAACAAAAGTTGTCACACGATAGTCAAAATAAAAACACACAAATAGTTCAACAAGCAAAACTAAGAAAATAACAATTCTAATGCCAACCACTCGGCATTTTCATTGGTCTCCACACCACCTCGGGCCGACATTTCTACCCCCGCCTTGCTGAAGTTTCTCAACCCGCTTTGACCGTCTCGGTGCTACCTCCCACCTCGCCATTCTCCTTGCCCTCCTCTTCCTCTTCTTCTACCGTAGGGAGCTCAGACTCCTCGGGAAATGTCACTTCCACCAAAAGCCCTGGAAGAATGGAGTTGGAGTAGCTCGAGCAAGCATTTAAAACCTTCTCGCCATAAAAATATGCCTGGCGGACAGCAATGCTCACTTCGTTTTGATAATTCTTCACCTCATTCGAAGAAGCGGAAACCTGTTGTTCGAGCTCCTCAATCATCACCTTCAACCCGGTCTCAATAGTTTTGAAATCCTCAACTTGCGCCAAAATAAAAAAATTTTAAGTTTGTGCGGCTGCAAGTTTCTCCTCACTCAACTTTGAGGTGGTCTCTAACTCCTTCCGAGCAATCTTTGACTGCTTCAACTCTTCCTTGAGTCGTCTGTTGACTTCATGAAGTTTCTCAACCTCACGAAGGGAGCTAAGCCTCTTCGTCATACCGGCTCCACGAGATATGGCCTACCAACAAAGTAAAAAGATAAGTCTAGTAAATCACAAGAAATCAAAACATATGTATATCAAGAGAATAAACAAAAGACCAACCTCGGACAAGCAATCCATCATGCCTCTAGCACAGGTCAACAAATCTTCATCAGAATAATCATCAGCTTCAGCCGGGAGTGGGAGCGAAGTGATAATAGCCCTCTGAACGGAATCATCAAAAATAGACCTACTCTTCCCAGAAATCCCCACTAGTGTCTTCTTCAGCTCTTGAGGTGGTATAATCTCCTCAAGCGGAAGAGAAGACTCTCCCTCTGGCTCGGCCCGATGAACAAGCTCTTCTTCCTCCTCGGCCTGAAAAAGCAACAATGTTTTGTTTTAGATATATATATATATATATATATATATATATATATATATATATATATATATAAAGAAAACAAAGAATAAAACTTACATTTCGTCGGGCGGTTTGTTTTCTCTTAGATTTTTTTCTTCGTCGGGATTGGCTCATTCACCTCACTGGCTGCCCTCTTCCCACCGGCCCGAGAATCCTCAAGAACAATGTTCTTGACCGGAACAGAGCTCATATCAACCGTCACGGGAGCCGTCCTCTCATTTTTTTTCTTCAAATTACTCTGCTGTTTAGCCACTAATTCAGCCTTAAATTTAGACAGATCCATCCTACAAATAAAATATACAAAATAAGGAAGTTAGTAATACTTGTGGATTCGTCCGGACCGCGGTAATACTTAACGGGGCGGCGTTGGCAATTAGGATCATAAGAAATTAAAGCCAAATCATGAACAAAAGAATTGCTCGCTTGCACCATAGTCCAAACTTCCTGGTGCAGCTCTGAGAAGACCCGGTACCAAAAGTCACAATCATTGTCTTTGAGCCAGTAACGTTTCTTATTCACTTGATCCAGCCTAGCCCAATCAAGGGGAAATGATGGAGCATCATCTCGAATCTTGACAAAAACAAAAAATTGCTTCACATGTTTGAGCGACTCGGTTCGCCGTCCGAAGGTATAGAAACCACCTCGCTTTGCCAAAGTCACAAAATCCTCGGTCTTATTCCACCTTGCCGTACAGAAGCGCTTGAAAAAGTTAGAGTCAAAATCGATTCCCATCCCGCGGCAAAGCTGATAGTGACCCACCACGTCGGTCCAACAATGGGGATGCAATTGAGCCGGACATATACCCCAATACCGAACAATGTCACAAATGCCTTCGGGCAGAGGATATGTAACGACCCGGCCCCAAAAGGGGTGGCGCCGGGGTATGGAGACCTGATCAAAGAGCGGCCATGAGGGATGTCGATGGGGGCAAGAATGAACCGGATCCACACCCGAATGAGAGGGGGTTTCGAAACTGTACTAGTATGGGACGGTACAGTTGAGAAAGGTTGTGAACTGAAAGTGTATCGTACTGGAATGCTATCGATATTGTGATGGTATGGGACATCACAGTTAGAGAAGTGTTTAAGAGATTTGATTCGTAATACCTATACAAACAAGGTGCACCTTCTTTTCGGGAGCCCGTTCCGAGAGAACTCCAAAGTTAAACGTGCTTGACTTGGAGTAATCTTGGGATGGGTGACCTCCTGGGAAGTTATTCCCGGGAAGTGAGCGAGTGAGGACAAAGCTCACTGGAAAGACACGTGTTGGTTTGTGGGGCCAGACGATCAAATCGGGGCTTTACAAGATCAATTCGAGAAAGTATTACCAAACAGAGTTTATAAACAAAAGGCTAAAACATCATTGAGATGAAACTACTGCTGGCACTCTAGTGCTGCACAAAAAAAAATCAGCATACGTTTTTAATTGAAAGTTGTATTAGGGCCTTTAAAAAAGAGGCGAACAATAGATTACTCAATGACATCCAGTATCAGACAGTCTGACTTGGCCAAATAAGATTCAGATCAAACTCTTGACAACAAATTTTCAAGGAAAAGTGAAAATTATCAGAGGCACAAGAGAAGCAAATTAAGTCTTACTCTTATTGATTGTAGTAACATGTAGGACAGTTCAGTTCAGGTCAGTGTTGTCAAAGCGACGCCTTAGGCACGCCTAAGGCGCTAGGCACTCTAGGCGCTAGTTCTAGCGCCTTCGCCCTAACTAGGCGACTCACCTGCGCCTTTACATGCCTAGTCGATCTAGGCGATAGGCGCCGCCTAGGCGCAAAAGGCGCAGGTCGGAAAAAATTAGGGTTAGCAATTAAAAAAATTTAATTGCAATTAATGTTATTGATCCCTATTAGAAGTCTAATAGTCAAATCAGTATTTAATTTCTATTCAAATAAGTAAAACCCTAATTAGTTGCCGTTGAATATTAATGGCAGATTACTTAATTAGTATTTTACCATCAATAGACAACTCTTTCCTATAAAGAATTACCAATCATGAATCAGAATAAATTTTGAAATTTACAAAGTGTCGATTCATATCCAAATACTCTATTTTCTCTTCTGC
>CAOJBJ010184755.1:0-11492 GCA_948291685.1 Euphorbia celastroides
CACTAATTCTAACTAACCTCTTCAACTGGTATGTAAGTTGCTATAATGGCCTTAGATAACAGCCATATATGTGTGCCAAAATTTAAAAGCTTGTGATGCTTCATCCAATCAAGACAAGAGAGCAAGCCAATATACCCTATACTTTTTGCTTCAAATTTTGTCTTAAAGGGCTTATAATTTATAAATACAAAGTGGTTTTTAGTAAAGTGCTTTTTGTAAGTGCCATAAGACTTTAATCATGTGTAAAATTAAAAAACTACAAAATATACAAAATTCTACAAAAAGCATGTCTCTTAAGGGCCCTTCAACCCATCATTTTCATTTCAGACTTTACACTCAGCCAAATTTCTCTTTTTACTCTTAATTAATTCTTTCTTTCTTTCTTCAATATTTTGTTTTTTTTTCATCAATGTGTATTATTATACCAAAATAAAATCTGTATGCAAATCCAAATGTGATCTCGCTGATAACAAGATTTCATCTCCTTGTTATAAATATCAAAAGTTCTTAAACTCGTTTTCTTGTTCATAAGAGATCTATTTTCCTCATAATTATTTATATATTTGTTTTCCATTGCTTTCCTAAACTAAATTTTCGTTTTCAACTCATGCTCTCAACCAATATAGGTTACCATACTGCAATCTTATTTCTTTGCGCCATTTTTTAATTTTCTGAAAAGGATATAATCATATACATACATATTATAAATTCATCCTTAATTTTTATTCTTTCGACGTTCCCCCACAATTTTTATTTTTTTATCTTGGGAATATATAATATAAAACAACAATAATGGATTGATGGGGCTGTTTTATTTAAGCCTATAACGAAAGACAAATGTTAGATAGAGTAGAACAATAGAACCAAAGGATTTAACTGTGTACGACTAGCTACTGCTTTGCCATTAATGTAAAAGAACATTAAAAACGTTGTCGTTTTACATTTCTTCCCTAGAGTTGCAATCTGATTGGCCCACGTTTTTTACCTACTTTTTTTGGTAGACTTATTTCTATTTGAAGTGACTTAATTCAAAGCATGATATTTTGTCGTGTGTACGCCCGATGTTTTAATTTTGATGGGTTGTTTTGAATGTTTTTAGAGTCATCTATGTCAAGTCTATAAATCATGTTGTATAGCTTTTAACTAATGTAGCCGATTCTTCGACATGTAAGGGGATTAACTTTATGTTTGTCTATCTTTAATTAGAGTTGTAATTACTTCTAATTTAATTTAATAGATTATATCTTTCCATAAAAAAAAGTGTCTACATAAATTTAATTTAATGGATTATATTTCTTTGCAATTTATCATATATTAATTTGTTAATTTTAAAGTCCAATTTCTAGTGATAGAGATCAACGAAGTTGTTCGTGTGTATATATATACACGTATTTTTGGCATTTGATTAAATAATATTTCTTAAATGTTGTTCAACTCAATGAAACTAAATTATTGTAATTTGGCAATAACTTTGGAGAAAGTTATTATAAAAAAACTATTAGTTGTGTTCTAATAACATCTTATCCTTTTCAATTTAATTTTCATACAGTTCAGTTCAAATTTTTTGAGTTTTCACTGAATTTTAAGTCGCATTCATTCATTCAATTTCAATAAAGTTTTAATGGAAATAAAGGTTATTAAATTTTGAGTCAATTGAGTCCAATATTGAATTTCCATTAAATTGCGATAAGTTTCATTAAGTTTACACTAAGTTTTTACCATTAAATTTCATTCTGCCACCATTAATTTTCAGTTCATTTCAGTTCTCCAGTCCAAAAAAACAGGCCTAAATCTATAACAATTGAAATGTAATACTAGTATTTTTATAAAAAATGTAATAGTATTATTGCAAAATAAATATTTTGTATCATAACAAAGTATTACAACGAAACATTGTTAATTTTTGTTTGCTATATATGCATACACTCTTCACTAAACATGTTGACATGCTTACTAGAATAAACTAGGAATCACAAACTATTACACATCAACCATTATATATGTATATGTTATCGTTTCCATTTTAGGATGTTATATCACACATTTTTTCGGTATTGCTGTACTCATATTTTCTCAACAGTGTCCCTACATACAAAACAAACAAAATAATTCACAGTTTTAAAATTTTCTCGTCAGTTTCCCCTCAAAAATCTTTTTTTCTAATAGTAACGAATTTTTGAAGATGCTGGGTTTCGAATACAAGACCATCCAATAAAGTGTATTACTTGACGAAAGGTCAATTGGTTTCCCATCAAAAATCTAAATCATTCATTTCATAAAAAAATCCAAGGAATGTAAAGGAACAAAGTTAGAATCAAGCAGTCGGGTATTTCTTTTACAAGGTTAGAATCGATTATCATGAAAAAAATTTAGAAACCGGTTCTTTAAAACAATCCTTAAAAAAAGCAATGCAGTGCAATAAGATACATGAAAAATTGCAGAAAAGATGAGCCTGCTAAAGAACCTAGCTAGCTGGTATTTCTATCTATTTAGCCTGCCAATGTAGCTGTGTTGCTTTTTTACCCTTGAATAAATTTGATTTGTGATCTTCTTAATTAATGATCCTTTCTATTAATTTGCAATTACTTTTAAATTTGACAAACTTATGCTGTGAATTTATTAAAGGCCATGTGTCATCTTGTAGTTGATGATAAGAAAATGAAATTTTTGAAAACTAAGACCACTTAAAAGCCGATATGTGTCATTCAGCCGGTGATTTGATGCATCTTTGCCTAATTTAAAGTAAAAAAAATTGGAAATAGGAGGAAGCAACTGATTGTTTAAGCCAAATACATGGACTAAAATGGATTTAGCCTTAAACAAACAAATGAGTTAGAGAAGAGGGAGCATAGAGAATAAAGCAAAAGAACAAGTGTTAGGCATTTCACAGATCCAAGGGAAAAGCACTAGTAACCATATTGCTTCCTGCTACCCTTCATTCCTTTTGCTTTCTTTATCCCCTTTCTTCTCTTTTCTTCTGATTTACTGAGAGAAAAAGATATAAAGCATTTAGATTCTGCTGCAGGTTTTAGGATTTTGTTTTTAATTTAATCACTGTTTGCTCTCTTTGTTCTTATCCATTTACGCACCAACCCTTCTCCTAGATTAGAGCAACAACACATCATAGCCATATGATTACTGTATTTTTTTGAGCAATAACGACGCCAATGAACAATGATGGAAACATGAACAGTTCTTCTAACTTTCCAGGCTTCAAAATGGGCATTCCTTCTTCTTCTTCTTCTTCTTCTTCTAGAGCTTCAGCTTCTGCAATTCCATGGAGTCTTTTGAATTCCAGCTATGGAGTTTGTGAAGAGGGTGGAATTTACTCAACTTTTCCAGTCATGCCACTGAAATCCGACGGCTCTCTTTGCTTAATGGAAGCTCACTCTCAAGGTCAGCAATCTTATTAACTCCTTTTTCTCTGTGTTTTCTTTTAAGGGTATCAACTTCTATAGCATGTCTATAGGAGAACTATAGTTAGGTTTTAGTTAAAGGGTATAAAGTTCTATAGCATGTCTATAGGAGGACTATATGTGTTTTAGTTAACTTATAATTTGATTAGATTCTTGATCAAAGTGATCATAAATGCCAACTTCAGGTGATTTATTTTTGTGTTTGACTGTTAATAAATGAAGCAAGCTCAACCCCAAAGCTAGAAGACTTCTTTAATGGTGCAATGGGGACCCAACTCTATTCTTCAAATCAAAATCCAAGGGCTCAACAGCAGCAGTACAACCCATTTCCAAGTTGCAACCTTCAGCTTCCATTAACCAATTCACAAGACGAAACTAATGAAATGAGAAACTGGGTTTCAAGGAACAGTTATCAGAGCAATCAGCTGAGTTGTGTTGTTGATAATAGTGCAATGGGATATGGCGATTTACATTCCTTGAGTTTGTCAATGAGTCCGGGTTCTCAATCGAGCTGTGTTTCTGCTTCACATCATCATCAAATCTCGCCCGATGTTACTGATTCATGTGTTGTGATGGAAACTAAGAAAAGAGGAGCAGATAAAGTGGAACATAAGCAGATTGTTCATAGGAAGTCCATTGATACGTTTGGTCAACGAACTTCTCAGTTTAGAGGTGTTACCCGGTAATTTCTTCCTTCCACCTATACCTAGGGCCTAGTTGTCTCAAGAAGTTAATCCCAAAATGTGGGATTTTTTTTTACATTATAGATTTCAACAACACATTTTGCTCCATACTAGTCAATTAAGAAATGCCTCATTTATTTCAGAAAATAAAAAAATATTATTTTAAGAAAATTTAAAAATAGAGCTTTTGGAAAAGCAGATAATGAAAGCAATTCTAAATTGAATTTGTCTTTGTTTGAGATTGTTTTCCTAGACTGTTTACCCTAAAAATAATAGACTATAACTCTTGGAAAGCAGTTTGGGTTGTTTTCAATTTATTAGTATGAGCACAAAAATATATTGTTCGAATTCAAAATATGTGGTCATATAAAACTTTAGGGACAACAACTATGACGACAATGCGCAAAACAGACCCAAACATCTTAAAAACTAGTACTATTTGTGCAGTTTTCAATGGATGTTGTCATTTGTTAAACAGGCACAGGTGGACTGGGAGATATGAAGCTCATTTGTGGGACAATAGTTGTAAGAAAGAAGGTCAAAGCAGGAAAGGAAGGCAAGGTAAGTAAACAGATCCAAACCTTCAATTTTCTATATTTTGTATCAACTTTGTACTCAATCCTTTCTACAATTATTACTGATTATTTTGTGTATTTTTTTGAATGGCTGAATAATGATGGTTGGCAGTTTATCTGGGTAAGCAATTTTTTACCATATAAGCAATTAATATTTGAGGGCATATTGCAAAATTAAAACTTTAATGAAGTAAAATCCAAAAAATGAATTTCAGGGGGTTATGATATGGAGGAAAAAGCTGCAAGAGCATATGATCTAGCTGCACTCAAATATTGGGGTCCCTCTACTCATATCAATTTCCCTGTAATGATCTTAATCCACTCTTTATATTCTACTGAAATAATGAGTCTTTTTGCGATTTTTCAATGATTACGTTAGCAAAAATCAAATTGTGACTTTTTTTGTTCTACAAGGTGGAAAATTATCATAAAGAACTAGAAGAAATGAAGGATATGAGTAGGCAAGAATATGTTGCTCATTTAAGAAGGTAAAGAAATATTTTAATTTTGGATTATTTTGTGGTATTATCATTTAACAATATTGAGGTTTTTTCTAAGCAGGAAAAGCAGTGGATTCTCTAGGGGTGCCTCTATCTACAGAGGAGTTACTCGGCATCATCAACATGGCAGATGGCAAGCTCGGATTGGTCGGGTCGCCGGAAATAAAGACCTTTATCTCGGAACATTCAGTAAGTTCATATTTTGTATATATATATTTCTTTCTAGCATTTATTTTAGCAAAACAAATTTGATGCAAAATCTATGCTTTTAGTTAAACACTTTTATCAAATATGTGATAATTAATATTTATAGGCACACAAGAGGAAGCTGCGGAAGCATATGATGTGGCAGCCATAAAATTCCGAGGGGTCAATGCGGTAACGAATTTCAACATAACAAGATATGATGTTGAAAGAATTATGGCGAGCGATGCACTTCTAGCAGGCGAAGTAGCAAGGCGAAACAAGGACAATGCATCAACTTATAGACGCCTTATAGAACCTACTTTGACAAGTAACAACAATCAAAGTGAAGCTGAATGGAAAATGGCCTTGTACCAATCCCCTCAACCTCAACAACTCGAAAATGAATTCGACAACTACAAAAAATTGGAATTCTCGTTGTCCCCCGAAAATGTGGTGGGAATTGATGTAGAGGTGTCAGGTAAAATGGGTGGTAACCATTTGTCCAATGCATCTTCGCTTGTGACAAGTTTGAGTAGCTCGAGTGAGGGCAGCCCGGACCGAACCACTAGTTTGCCCATGATGTTTTGTGGGCAACCTTCAGCAACATCAAAGTTGTTCACTAGTGATGCCAATGTTAATTTTGGTTCTTCTTGGTTTACAAGTCCACGACTCGGGCCTTCTGCTGATGTGGCATTGCCCGGAATGCCGGTTTTTACAGCTTGGACCGATGCGTAGACTAGTTTTAGTTTTTAGTTTAAAGATTGGTTGGAAATTGAAATCTACGGTAACAAGTTTAGCCAATAGATTGTGTAAGATCTTTTTATGTGGGAATTTTCTCGAGGTGAGGTTTGAATCCTTAATTTAACTGCAATGTTCATTTTTGTTTATATAAACTTTAGTGTTAATTCCAAGTTATTAAAAGATGAAGTGTATAACCTATTTATTTATTAACATTTAATTAAATATTTTTTCATCTTAATCGAATATTTATCATAATGAAATCATATCATAATAAATGGAGAGTGCAAAATACCATGTTCTTTGCAAAACCAATCTTCTCAAATTCACATCTTTTAAATTTTTCTAAAATGAATTTCAAGCATAACTTCTAGTCATAATCTACCAATAGGTTCGAGTTTTAAATTGCTTTCTTACCTTGTGCTTAAATTTTGCATAAAAATGCTTTCAATAAGCAAATAAGACTTACTGAATTGAAGTTTTAGACAAAGAAGTCACATAAATTTTGTTTCTAACCCCAACAAGTCATAACCAACTTTCCTAAATTCATTTTTTAACATGTAATACCTTAATTATACATTTATATTTTACTCTTTTTCTTTCAAACTACTGTTTCATGTTTGGTCTCGGTTATTATATATTGAAGTAGAATTATTGAATGCTATAATAACTTCTTATAACAAAATTTACTTAAATTATTGAATGTGTACAGAGCTGAAACCTTCATAAGTAATTATTTATATGATTGAACAAATTGAAAAACTTTTTTCCATCACATTGACTCAACGAAAGAAGATGTGGGGGAAAACTTGAAAGAAGACTAATATGATACAAGTCTATGAAATGATATTTGCAATTGTTATGATTTAATATTTTCTTCTTTATCCAATTTAAAAGATTTTTCCGATTACGTATGAAATGGAAGCATACATAATGAACACCGAGATTTTTAAGGCAGTTCACCTTATAATCAGGTTAGTTAACTGATTGTAAGACTACGTCCGCCGGCGGGATTAGGAGTTGCTTTATTAGATGGCTTTAAAGGCCTTGAATCAAGTACAAACCTAAAATCAAACCCTTAAACTATCTCAGGTTCGATTTATCTCACATATGCAGCATAAACAACACCAATATACAAGGACTAAAGCAAACCAAGAGATACAGAGGTAATAGACCACAATAACTAGCCAACAATAGCAAATAGCAAGAACAGAGATCACCGCTTTTGTAAAAGACCACCAGACTTCACCACCAAAATCCACCGAAGAGCGAACAACAGAGAGAAGATCAAGTTCTTGAGAGAGTATCGCCGACTAAAATCGCAGAAATGAAAAAGTGTAACCCTAATCCTGTATATCGGGGTTTATATACCTTGAGCTGTCCCAAAACTCACCGTTTTAGTGAGAGCTTATGTAGTATCTGGGCCATCATCGATATGGGCTTGATTTCTTGGACTTAAGGGATGGAAATGATCAGGACTTCAGTGATCACCTCAACATTCTCCACCTTGATCACAAAGGCCTGAAGTACCTCCATAACAAAGCCACCTGCAACTAACCCCGCCAAGGGTAAAAACAAAAACCTACCTATATTGGGGGCATCCTTTGACTTGTGAACAAAGGTCACCAATCCCAATCTCTTCAAGGCTGTCTGAAACTTATTGCTCGGAATGGACTTAGTTAGCATATTTGTAGGATTATCAACAGTGTTAATTTTCACAATAGCAACCACACCAGAAGATATAACTTCTCTAACAAAATGCAGCTTTACATCTATGTGTTTAGTTCATTCATGATAGACAGAGTTTTTACACAAGTGTATAGCTGACTGTGAATCACAATTAACAGTAATACTATCTGGTTTTAATCCAAGTTCAGTAATGTTGGTCCCTTGGGGATGTATAAATCGGGTCAGAGGGGGGGTGAATGATCCTTTTCACGGAAATCAAATGGAAATTTTTAATAGTTCAAGTTCCGGACTCAAGATTGATTCCGCATGATGATAGTTGATGAATAAAATGAATTTAAATTGCACACAAGATTTTTATCTTGCTTCGGCCTCGCCTACTCTAGTCTCCAGAACTCCTGTTGGCCTTTAATCCACTATATGATTCCTTTACGGGCATGAATCAAGCCCTTATAGTTTATCTCCGAAAAGTTCTCCTTTCCAGATGTAAGATATACCACTAAGTGCTCACCCACTTAGCTAAGTCCTTTCAACGGGATATACTGTTTCTACTCACTCACCGGATCTAGAAACTAAGTCTCACTTTTCAACCCCTTGATTGAAAAGATTTACAACAGGTTTTCACTTGAAAGTTTTTCTAACAGATTGAAATAGAGCTTCGTTCTCTTGAGTTTTTGAAAGCCGATTGCTTGTGAATTTTTCTTAGCTCTTGAAAGCTTGAATGAATCAGCACTTTCTTCAGGTCTCCAACTTGAGTATTTATAGGTTGATTAATAAATGCAACCGTTAGAGAAGATTCAATGTGATCCGTTGAAGAAGTTAAGTCTAGGCGCATCCGGACTGTTCCTTTGGCCATTAGACACAATTTAATGCTCATTTGAATTTGGGATTTGTGCGCTAATGTAGGATCATAGAATTTCAGACAAAATCCTTTATCTAAAGAACATCCTTGTACGTTCTGAATCGGCAGTGGTCTTTATGCGCTCCTTCATTGGTTGGTTGGTGACTTTATTTCGCTGTCACCTTGCTGCTTTTGTCCTTTAGTACTTCTCTCTTCATTAAATGCTCTGACAGTTTGTGGACTGCATTTAGTGCTCCTTAAAGACCGAATTTGATCTTTTCTCGCACACTTGGACATTTCGAATTTGTTTAAGACCGGATCCACTTATGTCCACGTGGATACCGGATCTTTTCCTTGCCAGCTGTTATTCCGGATTTGTCTGGATCCTGATCTCTTCCTTTGGCCATTTATCTTGGATTTTGTTTATCTTGAAACCATCTTCAAAGTGGGTGAGATCTTGACTTTGGATCTTTATCTTTGGTGAACCACTTCTAACAATCTCCCCCATTTGATGGAAACAAAATCCTAAGGAAAAGATTCAAAATAAAACAGCATATATATACATACATACTCCCCCACAATCTTAGGCATTCATCTATTGCCCCATAATTCTAGCCTAAGTGCTTCAAAGTACTTGAAGCAAATTGTGATGAGTAAATTCCGGATTTAACTATTATACTTCTGTTGTTAACAAAAAGTTAACATCAATGAAGTTCGAATTATAGGTACAGAAGATAATAGTAAAAGAAAACAAAATTCAAGAAGCTTAGGGAAGATAATTACAAGTCTTGCAATGAAAACCTATCTACTTCTTCTTCTTTGGCTTTGGGGTCTGCTCCGGATCTGCTTCAGCCTTCCTTTTTCCAGCAGCTTTGTCTTCTTTTCTTTTCTGCTCTGTTTCAGCTGCACTTGGCTCTTTCTCCCCCATATCTGCATCACCATATTCATCTTTTCCATCATTCTCCCCTATTTTGTTGGCATCAAATTGGATTTCAACTATATCTGTCGCATTACAGGCAGCTTCCCAGGCACCGGAATATGCCATAAAGTCTTCACCTCCCTCTTCCCTTGCCTCTGCTATCTTTTTTACTACATCCGGGAGTAGGAGAAATGGCTGCAGTCCATCAACAAACACTTTGAGGCTTTCCTTGAACTCCGGTAATAGCTTCAACATATATTCCTTGTCTTGTTCTTCCATGAATGGAAACATAGCTCTGTTGATTGCATAATGAGCCTTGTAGCTCAGAAGAGCAAGGTCATACAGCTGGTGCACCAAAATTTGGAGGAACAGAAGAATTGTGCTTTCGTGTAGCTGGAATGGATTGGTGCTGGAGGATGCTTCAGGCTTCATTGACAAAGCTTGGACTTTGTCAGTAAGAGAATCAACTGAGGCTTTGATGAGTGAAGTCTCATTAAGGATCTCTGTTTTCTGAGTAGCCATAGCAGAGTCAAGCTCAGCTTGAGTAATGGACTTCTTGTCGGATGAGATTTCTTTAATCAGCTCCTTCTTTGTCTCATTAAGAGCAGACTTGATTTCCTCAATTACTTCTGCTCTGTATTTAGATTGCTTATGAGTAGGTCAGCTTTGTTCTGCTTCTTGTAATTCTTGAGAAATTGATCAAGTTGCTTCTGGATTTCATCTTTCAGCTCATTCCGGATCTCCTTTGCCAACTCTCCGGACTCCAACTTTTTCAACATGGTCTTTGTTTCTTCAGCAGTTGAGGTGATCTGAGATTTCAACTGTGCTGAGCAATCTTCCACCTTCTTTTCAACATCTTCAGTTGCAGCTTTGAGCCTATTTGCTGAATTTTATACATTTGTAAGTATAGGGCCCATTACAGTCTTAATTGCTAAGGATATTGACCCAGTAGTAGGTGCAGCAAGTCTCAAATTCTCCATTGCCTGCACCATGGGCCCAAAGTTCACTTCCTTCTTCCTCAGATTCTCTAAAGATAGGTGAATGTCTTTGAGCTCTTTACTGTTTGAGGACTTTTCTTTCTTCCTTTTCTCCAACTCATCCTAAAGCAGCTTAGCTGCTTCCTCAAGCTTGTCAGTACTGGATTATTCTTCATCTTTGTCTTCTTCTTCTTCTTCTGGATTGATTGCTGGTTGCAACTGTTGTTGAGCTTCATCTCCATTAGCCTAAGAACTGGATTGAGCTTCATTACTTTTGGACTCACTAGCACAATGTGAATGTGTGCTAGAGAAATGAAAAATTTCTTGGCTCAACTCATTGTTCCGGAGTTGTGATCTGGAGGTTCTAGCAGCCTGTTCAACTACTGGTTGAGTGCCCTCATCTACAGGAAAAGTTGATGTAACTACTTTTGAAGAATTCAGAGTCTCAGGCCCTTGTGCTTCTTCTCCTCCGGGAATAGTTGATTGTTCCAGATTTGGCACATTAGGCTCTTAATCTTCCTCTTTCTTCTCTTCTTCTTCAGCAACAACTAGGGTTTTTTAAATCCCTGGATGTGCTTCAAGATCAGCTCCTCTCAGCACTTCACTTCTTCCTGGAATAGTCATTGACACTAAAATTGGTGCAATAAGCTGAACTAGTCCTTGATTTTCTTCTGGCTGGTGCTCTTCCTCAGAATAGAGCTATGTGTCATTTAGACCTTCAAGAGCCTCTATCTGCTCCTTCTCCTCTTCAACTTTTTCTTCTTTCTTATCTTCAGCTTGCTCTACTTCTCCTTCTGCCTGAGATTCCATCTTCTTTTCTTTAGCTCTCTCATCTTCACAGTTGGGACTTGAGACAGCATCATACTTGTCTCCAAGTTCCAAAAGAGAGTCCTTTGTTGGATCAAAGCTTTCAAACAGCTTCATTTTCTTCTCCATCTTCTTCTCCTCCTTCTTCATGGAATACGTGACCA
>CAOJBJ010186151.1:0-10352 GCA_948291685.1 Euphorbia celastroides
AAACAAAGGGATTGATTCTTGAAAATTTTGAGGTCAGTTTTCATTTTTTAGGAATTAAACTGCACATGCACTTGTCCTACCAACTGCTACCCCACTTCCACATGCATCTTCCAACCGTCCCTAGTTTTAGGTAAATTTCACTTTGAGCCCCCCAAAACTATGCCATTTTACAATAACATCTTAATAATTAAATAAATGACATCTTAATATAGCAAATAACTTATTTGTTTGAGGTTACGTGTAGCATCAGAAATTGTGGAATTTTCAATTGAAGATCCCTTCAGATTGGCCTTAATTTGCACCAATTTTAGCCTACCATTGTTATGGGGGTTTTGGGTAAGTTGGGGAAGTTAAGTATTATTCCATTTCACTTTTTTCTTTTTTTTTCTTTTGTGACATGTCATGAGATTTAATTTTAAAGCCATAATTTGCACCTAACCAATTTGATTTTTTCCTTTATTGACCAAACATGTATTGTTGTATGTTTATTTGGAACAATGGTTTACACTGTATTGATGTCACTTGCTAACTGCTAATTCAAAATAATTGAAGTAATAAATTTAAATAATTCAACTTATAAGTTTTTCATGTTTAAACTCAAATTAATGTGACGTTTGAGTAGAATTACTTCATTTCAGAGAGATATATGTATTTTGTAGATTAATCAATGAACTTGAATAAACTTTATATAAGCTCAGTGTGTAAAATTGATAATTTTTTTTTTCTTTATAAAATTTGGCAACATATGTGAAAATTGACTTTTTTTTTATATAAATTAATTAAAGTCCAACTGCGACTAAAAACGATATGTAACTCAACTAGAACGTGCTTACCCGTCATCTCCTTATATATTTGTTTGCAATTGAGATTAATTAAGTGTAGATAATATTGATAAAAGCTCAATTAAGAGACAATTAGTAGGGGTGGCTAAATTTTAAGTATAAAATTAGGCTGCAGACATAATATATGCAAGTACGTACATATGAAAATAAAATTAAGCAAGTCTTGAATTAATATAATTAGATGATAAATTGTCGGTTGCTTAAATAATAAATATAAAAATGATTACAAAGGACTTTGGAACTTTGTAATTAATAAATGATCAAAAAGAGTATTATTCTGTTTGTTGCTGATAAAAAAAAAAATCTTTGTAGCGCACGTATGCTTATATTTTAATAAGTTTCAAGTATCGATAAAACTTTGTATCTTAGTGCTAGTGCATGTATTTCGATATAAATGTGCAAACTTGTTGATTTATTTGGTAATTACTTGATGCTTATGTCTTAAGTAATTCATAATGATGAATATTGATAACCTAATTGGGTAATCTCTCTGAAAACTTACTTTATAAAATTAACCTTCGTAAATTACAAAGTGATCCAAAAAACGTTCTTATTTTTTAATAAGATAAATCCATTATATAGATAGAGATAGAGATAAATGAAATAAAATCGCAAAAATAAATTGAATGTGTGATACAAGATCTCCTTGGTCTTTAAAGTTGAGTTGCAAACTCGAGGTGATATAAGTTTCATGATGAAAGTTTCATCCCGTAACTTGAACAAAATTGAGAGTAATAATAATTACGAAAGCATATAATCAGTGGTATAATTTCAGTGTTTAACAATGTTTTGTTACATTATACACACTTGAAGTAGATTTCCAAGTCAAGACGTGTGAATAGCTAAAGTAAAAAGTGAGAATTTTAGGATTTTTTTACAGGATTAACTACAGTACTGAAAATTTTCTATAACAATACTATCCTCATCTCAAGAATCATAAAAAAAAATTTGATACAATTATGAAGTTCGAAAATACCAAAAGTCACCAAGTTTGTTATCAAAACAATAGCACAATGTTATCATACACTTTCCCCGATGAAGCTAATGGTTCATATAATAGCGAATTTAATAATTGTCTTACTAGATTGATAATTTCCTAAAGAAAACTAGTTTTGTTGGAAATATGTTAATGCTAGTACATTTTTACAGAAATGTGTTTTTTTTTTTTCAAATTGCTTCATATAAATGTTACTTACAACTTATTGGCCGAATTTTTCAATAGAAACAAATATGACAATTTTTCTATTAGATCGTTATCTTAACAAATGTTTTTAGAGTTAGTGATACTACGTTTTGATGGTTAAATTGGATGATGATATTGTACAATTTTAATAATATTGTAATAACATACCAATCAAGTGGTTACCTTTCAATATATTGATGAGAGGTATTAGATTCGAAACTCAACCTCTTCAAGGATCTACTAATTTATTCGAAAAAACAAACATTGTAATAGCATTATCATTTAAGTTATAACCTTTTACTTACATTTAAAGAGTGTCTACTAATACTAATGCATAAACAATGAAAGATTCCAAAGTTTCAATTACCGCCGAATAGTAAACGGATAAACGTCAAAGGATTAGGATTATAAAGCGTATATGAATCACTAATTTTGTTGGGATTATTGAAAAAAAAACTTGATTGCTTATGTAATTAGGACCTACCACGTTACATTGCACATGCTCTGCCCGCCCTTTGCGCTCCTTTGTATTACTATTAAACGCATCGTTTTCACATGGCGATCTTCTTCAATAATATTACAGATTTTCATATCAAAGTATATTCTTTAATAGATGTTGACATCACGATAATTGGTAAATGGAGAACAATTTGTTGGACATCCAAAAAATTTGTTACCGATTCCTTCTGAGAGAGGTGGAAATATAATTCTAAATTTTGTCTTATTTCCCAAATAATTAAAAATTATAGCAGGTACTATTTTCCCTATACACTATATGTATATATATTGTTAACTAAGTTATAATATCATATTCCGTTTAGTTAAGATAAAATACCGACATTTTTTTGTTTAATATGCATGCTTCAAATTATTTTAATTGTTTATAGTAGAAAACATACATTAGCCACAGATTATTTTTGTTAAGTCAAACCACCGAAATTGTCAAGGTTAATTTTATGATTGGAACGTCAAGAGTTGTGGTCTAAAAATGTACAATTTTATTTTCTAGAAAAAAAACAAATAATAAAGAAATAGATGAGGCAAAGAAAAAGTATACCTTAATTCGAGAAATTAGATGTTGATTTTGTGATTATTATTCTTCTTCTGTAATTAAGGAAATTAAGGAAGACTTAATTTAGGACGAAGAACAAGAGTATGTCAATCCAACATAAAAGTCAATTGGAACTTTGAACATTTTGCGACACTAAAAATCAACTACTTAAAAAACGATGATATATTAATTATGCATAAAAGTAAACTCCAACTTTTCTAGAAAAAAATGGTTTCGATTTTCTGAATTCCTCCAATATAGAAGAATGCCATTTAACTGGATTCCATTCTAAATTAAAACTAAAAATAACATATGTTCTTCAGGAAAAAAAATTAGGTTGATCGATAACATATAAGCACAAGGCAGTATCTATCCTCCCTCTAGCATGTACCATTTGTTTGGAATAATAATTTATGAAGAAATTCAATTCACTTATATAAATTTTTTGCAAATCTTGTACATTGAATTTAGTTGAATTGAATTCCTAAAAGAATATTAATTCCAAGTTCATATCAAGGAAAAAAAATCATACCAGTGATACCAAAACAAACTTACTTTTTGATAGGGCATCAAAAATACATTCTAATTTGTGGTTGAAGCTTTACCTTAGTGGTTAAGGTGGAACTTGTGGATTCTAGAGGTCTCAAGTTCAAATAACATCCGAGGTGGGTTGGAGATTTTCCTTTCAATTTAATATAAATTTATATGAGGCAAATTTAAAAAAGAAAATGTACTCAATTTCATCAATTCTGAGATAAAAAAATAAATTAATAAAACCTGAAATTATGGGAATAAAAACTCCAAACAAAGGGCATGTAGGGCCTCTAGTTTAAAGAGCATGTTATAGTAATAGGAACAGAAATTGTGATCCAAACACATCTGAGAGAGACAAGTGGGCAAAAGGCTGTTAATGCCCATTTGAACTTCAGTCCATTCATTGAATGCTCCTATCCCATTTCATTTTAGTCACTCTTTCAACATCTCCCTTTTAGTATAAACTGCTTTTACTTGTTTCCAAAATCAAATTAACCCCCCAAAAAAACTACAACCGTAAAACTTGCTGATTAGTAAATACAACAAGAAATTACTTGATAAAAATGACAACAATGCCCTTTGCACTAACATTCACAATTTGAACAATTGTTACAATTTAATCTCAAATTCAAACAGTTCACCCTTCAGTCTACTATTGAAGGCTATATTAAGTAACCCTTTCAAGTGGTAGTCCTAAGACAAAAGGGGACCGATGATGAAAAGGGCGTTCACAAGGGTTGTCTGTGAGTGAGAGTGACTGAAATTGTTGAATGGTCAAAGGCCTGTGGTGAATAGGAATGGTCAAATTGTTAGTTAATGAACATATGGTTGCTTAGTTCATCTGCCAACAACAGCACCTCCACTTTGGGATTTGGTCTATTCCATAGCCATGTGCTTTTTTATTAATGTAGGCCACCCCTTTCCATCTATCTATCATCTTCTGCTCTTTCTATCTCAATCTCACATTTTCTCCCATTATTTTCCTCTAATTCTGCTACCAAAAATAACGTTTACAATTCTAAATGAATCACCCCTTATGTATGTGAACATGCTATGAAGGCCCAGTTTGATATTGCTGTCCTACACTTTTATTTCAAAAACTCCATTTTTAAGCTTTTCCTTTATTAAAAGCAGTTTCAAGAAAGCGATAGGATTTGCTTCCTTATTGATCAGTATGAAGGGCGCACATGTGTTTTCAAAATTCAAAATGATAGGAAATTTTTTCTAAGGGAAACTTTTTAGAACAACATTTGAGGAAACAATCCTTTATAAAAATTCTAATGGATTGTTTGATTCATGAAACAACTATTTCATAGAATAAGAAAAATTAGTGAATTGAAAAGCGATGAATATAGTTGAGTATTTGTTTCATATCTGTAATCGAATGGAATATTAATTCTTAAATCTTGTACACTTTCATGAAATAGTTATTCCTATTGAAATAGACGAATACTTGTACCGTGGGATATAATAAAATCAAGAATAATTATTTCATTCTATAGAGACGTATACTTTAACAATTTTATTTATTTTTATTTGGTTTCCCTTTTATTCCATAAAATAGATACTCTGCAAACCAAGCTCCACCTAAGCTTTTCACCATGGGAAAATGATTCAAAGGGTGAGTATGGAGTATCATTTGGTGATAGATGAAGTGGTTAACAATAAAATGTAACTTTTCCCAAAGTACCCCACAGGAAACAATTCATTAGCATTAAACAAAAAAATTTAGAGTAAAGTTAGAGAGAGATAGACACAAAGCAAGTGAAAGAAGGATGCTGTTGCAAATAGCATTTTAAATCCTAACAAATTAGATCAATGGTTGGGAATTGTTAAAATGCCCTCTAAAATTATTTTACAACTTTAAAGAATCGTAATCGGCATCAAACAACATATGACTTTTACCATGCATTTGGAATCAACATTTTTGAATTTGCATTTCTTGGAGAATTGAGATATCTCATGTGTGAATGTCTTAGTATCACAGCGAAAGAATTGCAGTGTGCGTATTTGTTGTTTCAAATGACCATCTAATAACTTACAAAATTAACTTCATTTCCAGGGTCAATAAGAGTTCAGCAGGCTGGATTACATGATGATTTTGCATCTTTAATCTACAAGAACAACTCCGAGGCAACCTGAATACGAGGAACCTCAATGTTCGAATCCAGCTTGCCCTCATTTATGAGATGTTCTCCCCTTTTCTCTGCTTCAAGGTCCATGCCTCGTGTCTCAGACAAACTAAATGCTTGGTGTGATATATGAAGTTTGTCCCCCACATTTCTTCCATTGCTCCTGCTCTTGAGAATGATGTTCCCCTAAGGTTGAAACCGCAAAAAATTGACAAACTTGTTCAGATTGATGCAACAAAAACAAAATACCTAAGATTCATCAATTTCTAATTTCAGTTGCAGAATCCTAGCACAGAAATAACTAACTGTGAAAGGCTGCTGAAAGCATCATATGCATCATCAGTTCATCACTATATTGTTCGAGGAGAAGCATATTAGGAAAAAAGAGGCCTCACTGGTCTGCATTTAAGTTTTTGTGCATGCTTCTTCACTATCATATCTGTAACATGTCAACAATCTACTAACTTCATGCTACCATGAATGCACAACACATTAAAACAACTATTCAGTACTTGCGTTTTATTCAGCTGTATAAGAGATTGAAAATAGCAGGAGCAGAAACAACCATTTCATCAGCAAATCTCCCACATTGGGCTATTATAGTTGTCTTATTATCATTCTGAATTGGAAGAAATGTGACAAAACCCTGCAAGATTCAATATTTTCTTATAGGTTTTATGTCGAACAGGTAACATACAAAAATAATGACATGATTAATAGATAGACCAGAGCATACACAGACCAAGAAAAAGAAATCTAGTGTCAACGGTAAAGGAGTGACTGAAGTTCATACTTTATGGCTTGTACTGAAAATGCTTTGTAAACTGGCAATTCACTTCTTCTGGTTACTCACCAGGCGAATGCTGCAAACACTATTCTCATAGTTTAGGGGTAAGACCAGTTTCCCCCAATTGCCATAGTATCTGCTCGGTATTCAAGTGCGCATCAACCCGATTTTGTCTATTGCCCCATATTTAGGCAAGTTCAAAAGGTTACTGAGAGTATAACCTTGTAATTTTGACACAATTCCTATTTTTCTGATCTTCAAATTCAACAAGAATGATCAGCATTGATCATGTGACCAATTACAGATACACACTAATCATAAGAGATCAGTTTGATGAACAAGAAAAAACATGGAAGAAAGTCAATCTTCTGAGTTCATGGATACATCATTAGTGTCTGCCAAGTCAATCTAACAGAACTGCGGATCATCCACGAGATGAACCAGCGGTTGTTGTAATCCAAACAGACAGTTAAAACTTGCTGATCATCCACTGAAACAATTTCACAAACCTCAATTCCTTTTTAAGCAAGTACAAACCGTGAACAACAACTCAAATCTAATTAACATGGAGAAAAAACCCCCCAAACTCCCACTCAACAACCATCAAGGAATTGAATAAAAAAAAAAATATTTCCTTGTACAGTCATTGCGGTCAGCTATTAACAATTCAACAAATAAGACACCAAAAAGTGGAAATCAGTTAAATTTGAATCAAATGCTACTGCTTTCACTAGCAGAAATTGAAGGACCTTCAGACTTAACGAGAACACTGCTTCTGCTGCTGATATCGAGCCCCTGCAACCGTCCAAGCGGATCCTGTTGCAACATATCAGGGTAGGCGTGTGAATGAGTTCCGGGGCCCACAGGCTGATGCGGACTTGACTGGAAATGATGAAACTGTGGCATTTGAGTGGTTACTGGACGGTGTTGCAGCTGAGGTGGAAGAAAGGAAGATTGTGAGTAGGGCATGTTGTGCATGCCTAAATTGTAGGTATCGGTTTCTGTTATTGCTTCTCCGGTGGCTATTTTGAGTCTTTCTACTTCCTTCTTTAGTGCTTCGTTCAAGGCTGCATATGAAAATGAACATTATAATGCTATGTTACCTAACTGAAAAGAAATTGCTATGTAGTCTAATAGCATCAGGATGTAACCAAAAATCTAAACCGAACAATGTTCAAGCTGTATGTTGTTTGTCTTGGTAATAATTTAATTCGGTTGAAAAATTTGTCTACAAAGGCCCTATTATTTTCAACTTATTTTGCATTCAGTTAAGTTCAATTCTGTTCAATTCACTTTCAATAACTTCATTAAGTTCAATTTCAATATGTTTCCATTAAATTCCTTTTAACTTCATTAGTTTTCTCATTTAATTTCAATTAGTTTGATATAAGTTTAAGTTTCATTAAGTTTCGAATAAGTTTCAGCCAATAAGTT
Organism: Euphorbia celastroides; assembly: GCA_948291685.1. Lineage (NCBI taxonomy): Eukaryota > Viridiplantae > Streptophyta > Magnoliopsida > Malpighiales > Euphorbiaceae > Euphorbia > Euphorbia celastroides. The sequence goes on from CAOJBJ010186151.1 coordinate 7,964, forward strand.
TCAAATAATTTTCAGTTCTGCCGCTAGCCATTCGTCCAAAAGAACAGGGCATAAGTAGCCTCATATTTTACTTGAGAGAAAAAATGTGTTGCAGTAAATGATTAGACAAGCAAACAAGAAGCATACCATCACGTAATTGAGCCTGTTGTTCCATTGCTTGTAAATGAAGCTTAAGCTCTGTGTTCTCGTTAGTCAGACCAGTAGTATCCCTCTGAAAGCAAAACGACAATTACAAGGACAAGTTATCTCCCTGTAAAGACTAAAATGCTACAAAAATAAAAGTAAAAACTTGTCCAAGAGTAATCGGTGACGATTTGAAAATAAAACCTGGAATAGCGTGAGTTGTGCAGAAAGTGTAGTCGCCTCTGTTTGGAGGGTCTGCACTTTTCTTTTGAGTTCTGATACATAGCGAGCTTTCCTTTCTTTTGACCGAGCAGCAGACTGTCGGTTAGCAATAATCCTGCATTGTTGTGTAATTTAGAGGAAAATTTGAACAAAAGTGTCTATGCTGTTAAGTATTACAAAACAGATTCAAAACAAAAGGTTTCTTTTGACTCAATTGACACTATTCTTTCAGTAAAAATGTTAATTTCTGTATTCTCGGACGTGACAATTCTTTTGCCTAGGATTGAACTTACAACAGAAACAGATCTTTCGGCATACATATTTCGGCATTCTTAGATTAGATGTCTACACATTCTTGAACTGAATATCTCCTATCTAAGTATAAGAGCATAGTTCCCAAGTCCAATGTCTAAACGATTTACAGCATCAAAAGCAATGAACTTTATTTAGATTGCAAGGCAATGATGTCAATTTCAAGAAAGTAGAGATCTTTGTACCAACTGCTAAGATAAAATTAATAAAAAGGAAGAAAGAGTCCTGACCTTTTGTCTCGTTTAGGATCAACGGTACAGAGCTCAGCAAGATTATCAGGAGCAATAGCTTTCTTGGCCTCAATCTATTCCAAAAGCGAAGATCCATCCACTGAATTGCTATACCTGTGTCTCGGTCTCACATTCTTCTCTCCGTCGCCGGAGCAGTGACCCACATTGGCAGACGGACCCTCGTCGGGTCCAGATCCGAGCTTTTCGATGTCCATATAGGTGCAGAACAAATCATCCTCGGATCCAAGCTCGTCAAATGAATTCCCGGACGGGCAACAGCCGGATACGTTTTTAAACGGGTCCGGGCCGAGATCTAGGTCGTCTGGGATACGGAAATTGACCTCGGAGTGGGCTCTCCGGTGGCCGGCGTTTCGAATTTGGCCGTGGGAAAAGACTTGGGTGTCCAATGGGGGATTTGATTTGCAATTTGAGGTGTTGTTTGGATCCTGCATTGTTGAATCCGGGTTTCTCACCCTCAATGGAATCCTTCTGCAGCTGTTGCTTCTTCTTCTTCTTCTAAAAGTTTCATGGGCAGTTGCATCCGGTGACACGGAAATTTGCGCCTTGTTTTACAGTTAGATGGAAGTTATGCGGTGGTGTTTTTTTAGTTTAGTAAACGAAACCTTCCTTTGTATGTATTGGCCCCACATGTTATCAAATAATTTAATTCGTCAAATATGGATTATCGACATGGATGGTGTTGTAACATGTCTGTCTTGAATAGTCATTGAAGTCCAAAGTCTGGAGGTAAAAAAACCAAATCCTATAAAATCGGGCCTTAACTAAAGCTAGACAAATTTACGGTGACTTTATTTATTATATTGAATTGATGACAAAAGGTAAAATATATTTAATTTTAAAAAAATAAAATCACAATAACCTTCATTTTAAAATTAATTTTCAATTATGAAATTAAATTAGTTTAAACAAGAAAAAACAACCATTTACATATAAAAGTGCCAGTAATTATATCAAACATTTCAGACCAACTTTTGAATTCTAAAAAGACGGTCATTTAACAAATGAATTATAGAATTCCTTCATCCCTATTTCTCTTTTTTCAGCGACAAAGCCCTTCACTTCCATGTAGTTGACTTAGCAACTTTCCTTAGGATTACCAAAACTTTTGCATGATTAACAATAGTTCGCTAAGCCAAACCTAGGATTAGAGCCATGTACCCCGGTCGCGTGGAGCTATAAGGTTGGAATAGGATTGCTTGTGATGTGCTAAATGTATTACGTTCATTCATGCATAAAAAAATGTTGAAAGAATTATAAAGCTTTTTGGACTTGATTCGTCTTAGATCCTAGGTATATTCCAATTTTTAGGTATACTGTAAAGCCACACTGGCTAAGGATAGATAAGATACCTAGAAACTTGACAAATATTCCATTAGGAACTTGAATTCGGTATATGTTCTGTCTAGGATTGGAGAAGGTGTCTAGCTCTCATGAGGCGCCTCTCCTACCTAGGGACATATACTTAACTCAAGAGTGGAATA
>CAOJBJ010186293.1:0-15377 GCA_948291685.1 Euphorbia celastroides
GGGATGTTTCTTTTAATATTGTTATTTGTCATGGGATCTTTTAGCTATCAACGGTGAAGTTGAGAGTTGAACTACGGCTCTGATACCACTTGTTGGTCCCTTTGGGCAATATAACACGTGTCAGAAGAGGGTGAATGACTTTTTGGCTTTTTAAAATTAATTTAATGCAGTCTTTTTAATGTCTTTTTAATATCACCCTCTCTGATCAGTGAAGGCTGGCTTTCGCTGATGCTGACACCCATGTGCTGAGAATTTTAGTCTCATTGTGCTTTTCAGTGATGGATTTAAGTGCTCAATGAATATGTGTACTGATGTATCAGCGTCGCTGAGTATTAAGTGGGTTAGTTTAAAAAAACAAAGTAAGAGAATGTCACTAGCGCGATTTTATCCTGGTTCGGCAGCCTGTGCCTACTTCAGTCCCCGGATACCCTCTCCGAGCTTTAATCCACTAGTGTCTCCTTATCGGCGGAGAAGCCTTCTTACAGAGTTTTCCAGAGAATGAGTACCCTCCTCTTTCTCCTGTTCTCTAACCCAACTGTTAGATACCCTCTCCAACAGCAAAAATTTTAATTTTACTCTTCACAAAGTGTGAAAAGAGATTACAACAGATTTAATTTCTAACTGTTGCTAGTGTTTCTCTCGAATATGAAATCTTTTGAGACTTAGGAGAAATGTCGCGTTTGATCGAGATTTGAGCAGAGTTTCGACTTTACGAAAATTTCTTCTTGCTTTGCCTTTTTCGCTTACATTTCTTCTTCTTCGATTCTCCTTTTATAGCCGTAGAAATATTACCGTTGATTTCAAACCGTTTAGAATTTTTCTAACTAAAAGTTAGATAATTATGCCCGTTACTCACAACGATAATTTTTCATTGGAGGCTTCTCTTTCTTGGAGACCGCAATTGCTGCAAATTCTGAAATCTTGAGGCTTTGACCGTGAGTTGTTGGATTTTGATTGGAGTTGCAATTTTCAAGGTTACTTTTTACCGGAATTAGGTACTGCGCGTTTCCTGGGTGTCAGGTGCGTCATTCCGTGTTTTGCTTCGCGCCTCCCACTTTTTTAGAATGCATTAAATGCGCACTTGTCTTTTTCTCAGACCGCATTAAATGCGATGTACTTCTTATCGGAAGTGGACAGTTGGACATAAGACAAAACTAACTTTTTGTGTCAGCGCTTATGTCCTTATCAGCGGCATTTCTTCTCAGTGAGCTTTTCCAAAATGCTTCATTACGTGACTTCTTTCGCTGAAAGTTCCTTTACGCCGGAGCAAAACGACCTTCAGCGAGCTGTTCCTTCAGCGAAGCTTTAGACATCAGCGAGATTGGTCCAACATTAATAATAAGATTAATACATATTATTTTGAATATATTAACGGATCCAAATTCATCATCTAATTAGTAGAGAAGTGAAATGAAATTCAAACTTATACTTTAACTATCTATATAAGCACAATAATAAATGGTGACACATTTTTTTGAACGTATAATAATTATTTGTAGCGCTTAACAACAAGCCAAAAAGTTCTAAGTGGCACTGAAGTGTGATTGTGGCATTCTTACAAAATATATATATAGTTATACTTTCTTCAAATTCCATCGAGTTGTTGGAATTTACAAATTCAATATATTATTAGAACTATTATTATTATTATTATTATTAAATAATAATATTTTATATAACAAGTAATGATATGATAATAGTAGTGAGCGAAAATATAAATGATTAATAGCTATAGTCTTTTATAAATAATTAGTTGTTGATGTTGTTATTATATATTTATATAATTGGTATTATTTAATTGTTGTTGTTTATTCATTAGAAGATGCAACGGATATTGAATGAATAATGAAAATGAACTTACCGAAATATTCAAACACATAAAAGAGGAGTCTATTCCAAGCATTGAATTCTATGTTTCAAATTATTTATTCCAAGCATTGAATTTCATTTGCAAATGAATTTCATAAACTCTATTAGTCTCAATCAATCAATGTCAAGCTATTCTTTTGAGAAATTGTCTCATTTACAAGTGTTGGTCCCTCAACAAGTTTTTTAAAATTTTTCATATAAATATCACAAAAAATGATTTTTGTTTAACTTTTTCAACTATTGATTTAATGATATTTAGTTCCTAAACTTAACACGTTTTATTATTTGTCTCCTTAAATTTTTATTTTATTCCATTAACCCTCTGAACTTGAAAAAAATGCACCCGATAGCTCCCTCATGCTGACGTGGCAGCACTTTTGCGTTGAAAAGTCAACGCGTTCCCGCGCTGGCACGTCAGCATGAGGGGGCTATCGTGTGCATTTTTTCCAAGTTCGAAGGGTTATCGGGACAAAATGAAAGTTTAGGGGGGTAAAAGTGAATCTACGTCAAGTTTAGGGGGGCTACACAACCAATTTTTACTTCAAATCTGATTTTACCTTACAGTTTAGAGTTGCTACAATGTCACTTTCTCCAACCATTACTTAAAATTTTACTCCAAATTCTACCTTAAAATAAAGTATCATTATTTTATCTTCTCTCACTTAACTTTATATTATTATTGTACTCATTTCATCCAATCAAACAATATAAAAAATATAAAAAAAATTGAAAAAAATAATAGATATAATAATATTTTAAGTTTGAAGCATGAATAGTATTGTTTCAAATTTGAAGTAACACTGTTCACACCCCAAAATTTGAGGGAAGGATATAGGATTAAGTTGGAGAAATTTTACCTCACGAGAATAAGGTAAGGTTGGAGATGCCCTTCAACCTCAACATTTTCATTGTGTTTCTACTTGATTTGACAAGTATAAAGTCATGCATACCAGTCAATTTTTTAGATATAAAGTTTTTTATACCTTATTTTTTAAGTATAAAGCCCTTTATACCACAAAATTGACAAGTATAAACGATATTATACCAAACTCATACCCATTACTCATACCCAAACACCCAACCTCCTCATCTCAATATGCTGCCAGCCGGCGCAACCATTGGAAAACTATTTCAATGCCGAAAAAACACCTCTCTCTCCTCTCTCTCCCTCGATTTCCCTCTTTCCACTTCATTGCACAAATAAACCAATTTCACCACCGTTTTTCGATTTTCAATGAAATCTTGAGAGATTTTGCTTTTAAATCGGCGAGATCCGGTTTAAAATCGACGAGCTATGGGCTGTAGGTAATGTAGAGCGAATATGAAACTTTTGTTGGAGGGTGACGACAGCGAAGCACTTCCACGACGGGGTTCGAGATCTAGAAATGATCTTATTGAGTTTGACAAAATCAATGAGATTCGGTTGATTTCATCATAAATCGGTGGCGGTTCGACAATGAGGTGGCTTTGAGTGCGGCGCCCAGATCCACAAAATTTTTGTGAGTCAAAAAAAAGAAAAAATAAATAATTTAGATGATAAAAAAAGAAAATCAGTTTCGTGAACTAGGCCAATTTTAGGTTTTGTTTGAAAGCAAGTTATGCAAGAATCATAAGGGAACATAAATGAAAGGATAGTAAATGAACGGATTTGTAAATGAAAGAATCATAGAGGAAGAATTAAAAATTGTGTTTGGAAAGAAAGAATTAGATTTTAAAATAAAGTTATCGATAATTACTTAAATGTCCCTACAATAGAAATGTGGCCACTTTCCATCTCACAAATTAGGACAAAAGAGCCGAATTTGACGCAAAATCCTCTTTCCTTTGTGTTCTAGCCAAATTGGAGGGACGTATATAACAGAACCGGTCGTAAACTGGAGTAATCAGTTTTCGCTGGCTTCTCTTCCTTTTCCTCCAACCAGTCATTCCAAATAAGGTAACTTGATTCTCATCCCTTCCTTTCTCTTATAATTCTCCCAAACAAACCTTTAGTGTGTTTGGTTAATTTGCCAATTAATTCGTGCCCTGATAGAAAATTATGAATTGCTTTTTTTTATGAAATATGAATTGCTCTTTTTAATTCGTGCCACTCATAGAAAGTTATGAATTGCTCTTTTTTTTCTTTCATTATGTTATGTGATTGTCTTATGTTACAAAAATCCATGCAACAATATTTATTTGTTGATTTTCTATAACATGACACGTCAACCAAACGACTTCAATCCCTCAAAAATCTTTTAAAATTATATGTTGTATGGGGTGTAGAGCAAGTTCAAAGGTTTCCGAATTTGACAAAATGTAGAACATTTGGGAGAAAACACAAGTCCAATGACCACCCCATTTCTGTTTCCCTAGATTATGAGGTTCCTTCTACGAGGTATTCTATTTTAGAGAAATCAACAAAATATTCTTTTACTTTTTATTTTTGATTTTTTTTATTAATTTTTGTGTTACTTTTTTATGTGTAAAAGAAAGAAAATAATATAATAGTAATAAAATAATAATAATAATAATATCTTAAAGTATGGAATGCAAATGAGGTAAATGAAAGGAGAAAAACATTTTAAATCCTGTAAAATAGAGTTTGGAGAATGAAAATTTGTGAAAATGTTACGACTTGCTCTTATTTAATCTTCCTTAGAAATGTATTAATAGAAAATGAATGTGATTTTTCTCTGACATACTAAATTTATATCAAAATTAATTAAATTTCTGTATTTATTCATTTGGTAAATATTTGAGCCACCATAACAGAAAATATTGCAAATTTTCTGCTTACGAATGCAGTGCTCATTTTTCATATTATATCATGCACTCAACATGCCAATAGACATTTCTTCAGCTTCCTTGTGTTTTTCTATGTCGAGTTTTGCATCGCCTTTGGAGTAATATTTAATCTTCTATGGTACTGTACCCGTATACCAGGTTCTCTTTGTCCACCACATCTACTTGGTTTTTCACATACTTGTACTCTCATCCTGTAATATGGTTTTCGGGTCTTAGAACACCTATCAACTAAACGCTATACAAATATGCTAGCCAGGATTAACCTAAAAATGTTATAGCAATAAATATTAGGCGTATGGATATGGGCATCGACAAGACAAATTTGCATCAACTTTGCCGGTGGAATTGCTGGACTAACTTCGTTCTCACGAATCAACACACCCATTTTTTAAAAACTTTTGCAAGAAAAAAAGAAAATTATAGATTTCAAGCAAATATGTGAACTAGATTGAGTGAAATGAAACAGCAAAACAAGGTATTTATAGATAGGAGCTATGTTAAAAAAAAAATTACACTTGTGAAAGTTTATTTTTTTAATATTAAAAAGTTACATTATTTCAAGTCAAGTAATGTGCACAACCTTGTCAAACTTAGAAACCTGTGGTTTTTCTAGAATTCTTTTTCTTTTCTAAATTTGCTTTTGGTAATTAAATAATAGTTTTCCTTAACTGTTGTTTTACATAAAAATGTTATACAAGCAGTAATGTGTAAACAGAGTTTATATGTTTTTTTGAAAAGCAGAGTTTATATGTTGTGTTTTATTAATGTATAAATCATAGTGTTACTTTCACGACAGGCTTATTAAATTCTGTAGCCACAAAGAAAGTAAAGTCATGAAATTTTAATTAGAGTTGTAATTACTTCTGATTTTATCTAATACTAGATTATATCTTCAATCAAAAAAAAAAAAAGTAAACAATCATAAATATGTAGCTACTAATTATTCAACATGAATTTAATTCTTTTATGAAAATATGAATTAAAATTAATTTAATGACACAGTTAATGCAAATTATTTTAGATGGCTCAACCGAACCAAACTAATCTTCATCTTACAGTGGAAGAAAAAAGTTTAAACATATTAGCACATAAAATTTCCTGGGATATGTTTAATCGTATAAGCATAATAGTGAAATGCCACTTAAGTGGACCTTTGTCGCATATACTTATTGTTTTTTTAACACCAAACAGTATAATTAAGTGTTTAATTACGATTGTTTTAGCCGACATGATAGGCAAACATCAAACAACTATTAGCAAATACTTACAGCAATCTTAATCACTAACTAATTATTAATTGTTTTTTTATAATATTTACATAAGAACATTACTCGTTAGGACTTAGTCAATGGTAAAGCACTTTAACCTTCTAGATATTACATTTAGTGGGATTCAACTGTTTTTTAACATGTTCAATCTGTGATGGCGACTAATTTATGCTATATAGGTATAGCAATTACCAACATTTAAATTTAAGGTTTTGGGATTTTATGATTGTGACATTTTTATATTGTATAGTTTATTGGAGTCATCTTATTATTTGTTTATAGAGTTTATAGATGGTCCAATTTGACTATGAATCATGCCATCATCCTTTCAAGCCTATATTTATGCCACCACGACAGTGGTAAATAATTTCAACAAATTTAATTAATGGGCTTGGGCCTCCTATAATTTAGATGATCTATTCCAATGATGCATATTTAAGATTGGACTTGCATAAGTTTACATTTTGTTCCTATATACTTCACCAAATAGTTTATGGAGATAATATATACGAGTCGTCGATCAGTCTTTAAATGACCTTTAAAAGAAAAAGTAGAATTCTGCCTCATGTTACATGATATGTTCAAAATTTAAGTTTGTACGTATGGTTACATGGGTCTTTTTACTATTACATTTTTTTTACGATTATGAACCATGAATTTAGTGATTCTCTTCTATTTACATGATGCATCTAAATATGTTATATAAATGTTAAGATCGCTGCTGTTTTGTTACGCATTGTTGGAATTTAACAATCTTAGAGACAACACTAGTCCACATCTATCTAATTTCAATTATCACGAGTAACAACTTCGTGTCATTATCCCAAAATTAGGAATCAATTAGCTTTTTATTAGTTTATGTCGAAATTCCATCTTTTAAACATTTTTTGGCATAGCACCAGCTCCGATGACCATTTCAGTTCAGCATTTGGGATATACTTTATCAACAACACCAGTCAACCTGGTCCAGCCACTGGAGATCCCCCATTTTCTTAATGCTTTGCAGATGTACACGATTAATTAATAAGTTAATGTTGCATTAGATTGGTATTAAAGTTCTTGGTATCCAACAATGTGTGGATTCAAACCTCACAATCATCAAATTTGGCAAAATACCCCTTATTACTAAAAAAAACGTTCTTGGTATCAAGTCAAACTTTAATTTTGTATCAATTTTGAAATTAAGATTGAAATCTCCCCTATACACCCCAATGAAACGGAATCTCTCCTCAATGCAACGAGAAAATCTTATCATTTGATCACGCCATACAAAGAGCAACTGAAGGATATAGTTTGACCAAAAATACGTCTACTAACTCAAGCAAGTATGCAACTATGAAACCGAGTTCTAAAACGTTATATACTCAACTCGGTATACAGAAGAAACCGCCTGTGAATTCTTTACCTAAATCCAACAGTCTGACTATGAAAAAGAAATTATGACATTGTGTGAACTACTACTTAGAGCCAGTTTGAAATTGTTTTCCCAGACCTTAACCGACTAACAAATTTTAGCATTGAGAAAACAACAACTATTTTCATCTTTCCTAAACAAAACAAGCATGAATTCACCCACTAACACGTAAAGAATCCACGACTTCTATTGCATCTCTGTCAACCTTTATGGGAAAAACGGACATTTTCCATTTACAGCTCACAAGCAAAATCAATATACCATTTTGTCATCATCTTCTATTTCACTTTCCTAATTCATCTTTTCTTGTTACTAAAGGATTCCTCTTGATAGTGGATATCCTTCCGCACAAGAAAGTTTTCTCCTTTTTACTCTTTATCTGCCCAAAACTTTAAAAATTTTAAGTATTATAGTCTATATCTGTGCACAAACACTGCACCGCCAATTGTAGAGATCATGCCTATAGGAAAATTCCCTTTTGTCAAAATAACATTCCAAACCCCTATTATATTAGCCAAATTCCCTTTTAAACCCATGCCTATCCTTTCTTTTAAGAATAGACAATCACTAAGTTCATGGACTATATATGATCATCACAAAATCCCTCTCCTTTTTCTCTCTTTGAGAGGAAAAGGAGATTCTTTTCATGCCCCACTTCTTTTGCCTTTCAAATATTCCCTCCTAATTTCCAAATAAATGCTTGCCTAACTGATTCTTCTCTCATATTCTCCTCTCTCTCTCTTTGCCCTTTCTTCTCCAGTCTCTCTCTCCAATGGCTCTAGTCGAGCTAGAGGTAATATATTCCTTTTAGTCTAATAAGTTCTAATAATCAACAACTAACAATATATCGATATTTATCATAGAATTTGTGTTCTATACTTGCAGAAACCTAGAGTCACAGAGATTCAAGTCCGAATGGACTGCAATGGCTGTGTGCAGAAGATCAAGAGAGCTCTACACGGCATCAATGGTGAGAAAAAGAAAATTAATCCTATTGTAAATTGATGTTCGATTTAGCTTTCGAGTTATATGCAATAACAACAATATGATTGTGTTCAACAGGCATATATGATCTCTATATAGACGTCTCACAACAGAAATTAACAGTTATTGGATGGGCAGATCCAGAAAAGATAGTAAAAGCAATCAGGAAAACAAGAAAGATAGCCACAATTTGTTCATACACCGAGCCATCAGAACAACCAGCAGAGGCTCAGCCAGCTGAACCACCACCACAAGAGCCGCCTGAAGGGGCTGCTCCTCCACCACCAGCAGACCCTTCTCCTCCACCGGCAGAAGGCCCACCAGCTGAACCGCCGGCAGAGCCACCACAGCCGCCACCAGAGGAGAAACCGTCGCCATCACCTATAGCTGCAGAGACAAATGCAAGTCAGCAGCCACAAGGACCGAGAGATGTTGGAGAGGTCCATGTGATTTATCATCACCAGCCACCGGAGTATAGCCATGGTTATGGACCTTATGGTCATATCCCGAGCTATGGTGAAGGCCAGTGGAACCGGTTCCCCAATGGTCAAGGACCTATGGTGCTGCCACACCAGCCGGTCTATGTGGCTCATAGCTACAACACACACAGGCCATCACCATATGTTACTGAGTACGAGTATATTCATCCTCCACAGCACACAGTTTACAGTAGACCAGATCATTACAGTGAATATTATCGAGACAGTACTCGCAATGGAAACATTACATCTATGTTCAGTGATGAAAACCCAAATGCGTGTACCATTGTGTGAAAGGTTCTGGGAATTTGTTGGCTACAGAGATGTGAAAAGGTGAAAGAACTTTATCTCTAATAATCAGGTAAAAATAAACAATATGAAGGCAGTACTGTTTCCTAATAAGCGTGTGAACAATTCAGGAGAAATGGATTCTGAGCTTGTTATTACCAGAAGAACTGATTCTGTAGAAAGCTCTTGATACATGCAGGCTGCATACAATTCATTTTGTATAAGAAATCCTGAAAAAGAATTGGTTTTATTCTTCAACTATGCTTCTTAGCCTTCCATTTTTGACAAATATATGCAAAGCATCCACAGATATCCAATAAAAAAATTACTTAAAGCTAATGGGATTCTGAAATAGACAAGCTTAGTGCGTTAGGTGGGAAACTAATACCCTTGATCATACCTTTAGATTTGCAGTAATACAGCCTACATGCTTCTAAAGCAAGTCGAAAAGTTTGGAAATCCCACTAATCAGACGTTGAACTAGATTATGGCACATGTAGACTATATTTGTAATTGCATAATAACATTATTATTGAAAACTAATGCTTCCTAAGAATTGTAATACCTTCAAAACCGCACTACAGGATTATTTTCTTGACATTCATTCTTAAATTAGCAATCAATTTCTCAAGACAGTAATTGTTCTTGAGGATGAGTTTGAAAGGAGAACAGACCAAATCAAATGAGCATACTATGAAAAGAAGTTGATCAGAGTATCACAAACAAAATTGCAGTATATCATAATGAATAGTAAAACCCTCGACAGAACACAAAATTTGCCAATTTACAAGTTCAGATCAGAAAGCCGCAATCCTCAACTAGTGCAAAAAACAACAGGGCAAGACTGAAGGAGCGAACCGCTCTGCATCAACACAAGTAAACCAAGCACCGGTCCAATATGTCTAACTTCAATTTTTAATTGAAGAGCAAGGTGGCGTTACAGGTTAGAAGAGCAACTGAATAAAGAACTTTGGCAAGAGTTGAGTACTGTTGCACAGTTAACTGGATGAGACCAAGCTTCAAATTTTGTATCAAACAAATGTGTTGACAGGTCAATGCCGATTGCAAAGAATCACCACCAAGTAAAGCTCCAGCTCATTGTACACTGAGAGATTCGATCTACCAAACTGCATGAAAACAATTAAACCATTAACCAAGGTACTGCAAGCAAGTAAACAATTTGATGCACATTGTTAGGCACATCTGAGTCCTTTTACATCCAGGAACAGATACCGAGGGTATCAAGTCTTTAACACTTTAAATATTTAAAAAAAAATGCAGAAGTTTTGTCATGTAATAACTAAGACACAATGATTCACCTCCTAAATAATGATGCAAATCAGGAAATTGTAAGGATTTGAGAAGCATGTTCACCTTTTAATGATTGCATCTACTTATCATCATCACTACTTAATTGGGATTCATCATCATCTTCACCATAATAATGATCATCTGTATCTTCATCATCATCTTCATTGTCATCGGTTTGGTCATCATGCAATTTATCATTAGTCTTGGTAAGGGAAGACTTGTTAATCTGCAAAGAAAAGTACATAAGAATCTCTGAACAAAGTAGGACAAGAGTTTCAAAATAAAAGGTGAAGAGTCACAAACCTGAGCAGTAACAAGCTGCAAACGTCCCGATAACTGCAGTAAAGGTTGAAAAGCAGCTGTTCTAGATGTTGTCATCTGAAAGAGGGGATCAAAATTAGACTATGTCAGGGATATAAACAAAAGCCACTCCTTAAAACCATGTCTACTTAGAGGGTACAGTAATGGGAGAAGCAACAAATATCCGATCTTTTTTCAGTAGTTAAAAATGGACAGACAACAGATAATGACCCTAACGGAAGAAATTTCCACCCATGCATCAGAGATCTCTCTTTACAACCATCAAAGTTCTAGGTACTTCGTTGACGCTTGTACTCTTGAAGAAAAAGTGAAAAATAAATCGAACAAGAAAACCAATTTCAGTTTCCTAATTATTCTTTTAGAATGTATAAGATCATGGAATTCCTCTTCACAAGCCCCTATCACTTCAGGCTAGTAGGAAGACTGCAAAGGGTCTACTCTTACTAAGATTATTTGGGATACGGTCCTACATGATCTTACGCAACTAATAGTTCGCAAGGAAAAAGCAACAAGACACTTTTGAGTTTTGAAATGCAATGTTGTAGAGATAAACAAAGAAAGAGCAACTAATGTTCATCATCTAACGCTTTATTCTTACCTTCAATAAAGAATTAAGCATCTGAGAATCCAGTTTTTCTTGGGCCATAATATGCCGGCCATGATGAACCAATATGCAGTATATCCAAGGAAGCACGTATCTTCCACTAGATGACCTGCAGAAGATAGCCACAGTCCAACACGGCAACTTGTTAAAACATATGATCTCACCAGACAAAAGATGGACAGACAAAATCTCAAGCATGTCAAAGAAAATGATAGTTGACAGTCATGGAAGAGCAACTCTGCAAGAGCATACCTGGATTGCCATTTCACCACCAAATCCTCCAGTAACTTCGATGCACTGTCAGTTTCCATAGACATAACAGCTGCCCTCATCTAACAAAAATATACACAACCACATATTCAATCGAATGCCACACAATGAAGAAAGAAAGTCGTGATGCTCAAAAGGGTAAACAATCAGTGTTGGCATCTTGTTAGGGACAAACCTTCCTCTGTGAGGTATTTGCTTCAAGATCAATCGCAGAGCTTAACATTACTTCATCTTTGTTGCCAAGTATGTTTAATGCTCTCAACTTTGTTTCCATGGAAGTTGAGTGCTCAATTTCTGCAATGCCATCAGCAAAAATCATAACAAAAAAAATCAATAACACAACACAGAAACTAACGTACAAATCCCTTGGATTACAAGAGGCTAAATTTTACTGCAAAAAGTTTTAGACAACATACAAAATAGAACACAAATTACGTCAGCATACTGCAGGGCCTACTTAAATGTTCATCTTACTGATAAGCATTTAATGGAAATACAATCTAATTTATATCTCTGCTGCCTCGCAAAATAAGTGTATGTGTCATCATACTGCTTCACTTCATAGTATACAACAAGAATGCGAAACCCATTTAATCAGTTCATCAGCACATAGCGTTAACTTGTTAACCATGCATGAATGAGAATTATTAAACAGCATGCAAACTATATGCATCAGAAAATGTGAATGAAATGCCCATTCTATGTATTACTCACAGAAACACAAAAAGCCCATAGAATTAAGTAGTACTACAGATACACAACCAGATCAAAGGTAAATTGAACAAGTCAGAGAATAGCTTGAGATAGGACTTTGCATGCAATTATCATATCTTTAGACTTACCTTTGTTCTCAACAGACTCATGTTGACTTTTTCCATCAGCCAGATCCAAAATTTGATTATCTCTCAGCCTTTTCTCATGGAGATCAGATATTTTTGCAATAGGAAGTAATGCATTCTCTACATTGGCACGGTCAAGTGCAGTAACTGTAGAATTAGTAGAAAAGTGATGAGAACACGTGCATGGTAACGAAACCAAATCATACGAGAGACATTATAATTGAGAAACAGCATTATCCAACAAAAGCCATTATTTGTGGATGGTAAATTAAAAAGGTGATAAACTCCATATCCACAAATTATAATGTCAATTGTCAGACCAAAAAAAAATGAGTATCTGAACAATCAACGGATAACTGAAGAATGTGATAAGATGCTCTACTAATAATGAAACTCATGTAACTATTGATGCATCAAGAAGATACGGCAAATGAACTTCAAACACAGCAATAAAGAATACAATGACTAATAAAGTGTTTCAGGAATATGGACTGAAAAAAACCAGAAACCGTCAGTTCTTACCTCCGCCTTGTATGCCTATCCCGTTCTTAGATTTTATGTGAGAGTGGTTAATTGGTAGGAGAACACCATCCTGAGAGATATTCAGCTTCATGTCTGTACCAGGGTGCACCACAATTTTCTGAAACAAAGGTTTCACAAGAAAACCATAGGCCATGAACATATGTGCAGCCATTTCTTTGGCTGTTCCTTGTAATTTTGCACCAAATATTGCTGGTGAGCTGATTTTCTGGATCTTAGACAAAGAATTTTCACTCGATACCGCAACTATTGTGGGCTTGCAGCTACGTAATTCTTCGATATTCTTCCCAACCCAAGTATAACAAACACCAGTTTCAGAGATGGCTAAAACACATAGCCCGGCATCTGATCCTTCAATTTGGAGGCACCTGCTATCAAGGAATACAGCAGGGTGCTCCATTGCAAGGACACAGCTAGCTGATTGATTTTTGCTGCCATCTGTTCTCCATACCGCAATGTACCTTTCACCAAAGGCAGAAGATAAAACATAATTTCCATCCTCTGAAAAGATCATAGCACGTACAGCTCCCTGCATATCAGCAGATAGAATTTTTAAGCAAATTTATGTGAATAAACCAAACCTATGCAATCTAACGAATATCCAACAATAAACAAAGAAGAAACACAACATTTGATAGGTGTAGATAGCAACATTATGATCATAAAATTAGCACTCACAGGATGACCAGAAAACTTCTGAATCTTTTTGTGATCGGAACAACTGAAGATCTTCAACTGTGCAGCTGCAGTTGCCAATACCTTGCCATCTGATGCATTCAAATGGAATACCATGGACAGTATCAGAACAAGAAGCGACATGATTTTCTCAATCTAATTTATTCCAAAACCAGTTTATTTTCAAGCATCTTTAGTCAATGACTACAGCCAAAAGTGCCAGTGAGAGCTCAGATACTATGCTTTGTATGATTGCTTAACGACAATGCCAGCAATTTAAACACAATAGCATACATTTACTAACTAGATCTACCAAAGAATATTATATGCAGCAGGAATGGTAGATTGGTAACAAAGAATGGCCAAAAAAAGCGGATAACACATGCCTGGAGAAACAGATAAAGAGGATATTGGCTTTGTAGAAGCTCTGAACTTCCCCAATATATTTCCTGTATGTTGATCAATTTTGCATACCATTCCATCAGCACCGGCAGTGTAAATGCATGAATCACGAGTAGAAAATGCAATAGCACTAACGCCCCTGCAAGTATAAAGAGGATTTGAGAACTCATTAAATGCAGATATCAAAATTCAAATATGTTACAAGGACTTCAAATATTCATCATATCAAGGCACGTCTTCATACATGGGTAGCAATGCCTGAAACCCACTATCATCTAAAGTGTTAAACATAACTGAATCAAGTTTTTAGACAACCCACATTTAGCAAAAGCGTGAAAGCAAAGAAAAATTTGTACAAATCATCGAGTAATATAACATTTTAAAAAACTTACAACTTGCTTTTAACCAAAAGAAATAAGCTATGAAGAGCAAAAACATAGGAAGAAACTCACCCAGGATGGCAATCGCTGACTGTCCACTTCAATTGACCAGCAGAGATATCAAGCGACAGAACATCACCACTGCCTGTTCCCAATACCAACATTGAAGTTCCTGGCTTCCTTTTTTTCTGCAATTAGTCGCATTTTTAAGCATATATCGAAAAGTGCTGAGTTGGAATTTGGAAATGAAACAGTAATGCAATCTCTACATAACTTCAAATTAAGTATTAACCTTTCTATCCAGCGACAACCACACCATGCATGTATAGTCAACAGAAAGGTGACCTCTTTCTGGTTTCCGGTAAAAACCTCCATCACTTGATGTTATATCTGCAAACTCTGTTTGCAGCTGGCCCTTCACAGTGTCCCAAATCTAACAATATGGATGAATTTCAGGTGATCATGTCACAAACCAAAATGTTTCTACACAAATTTACAGGGGCTTTCAAATGAAGAAAAAAAGGGGATAATTCAACCAAATTCATCTGAACAGACAAACCAATAAAATGAGAAACTGTCTAGCATTAGTAACATACCTTTATTCGACCATCTCCAGAACTTATAGCAAAGTAGTCCAACGAAGGACTAAATGCTGTTAAGAGGTCCCTGATATCTGATAAGACCATTATCCTGAATATTGAAGCGAAAAAACGTATTAAATCCTTCAGTTCATCAACTCAAAAACTACCACAAGCAATACACACCAGTTTTCAGTGCCTAAAACCCTTTCACCCGGTAAAAGAACAAGCACAAACAATTTGTAAATGCTTTCTGTGCTATTTAAAAAGAAGAACTGAGTAATAGTTGAGAGACCAAAATGAAGCAGTAGACTTACAAGATGAGCAATGGAGAATGGATGGAGAGAGTAGTTGATTGCCGTTAGGGT
>CAOJBJ010186324.1:0-11398 GCA_948291685.1 Euphorbia celastroides
TTTGCAATAATAGATATTATATTTTTATTAACTAACCTGTAAATTTTCATAGCAAAATGAAAATGATTACCCCATTCCGTGACATAATTTAGTATTTAAAAACTTTTATTTGTTAATGTTGGAAGTGGCTCATCCATACCAAAATCGGATTCACTTCAAGTAGTTTGAAGAAAACAAAATCTAAAACCAAAACTCAAAGACAAGTCAAAATGCAGAATCTAGACTCAGGCAGTTCCGGAATTTAGTCTAAAGAGGAAAATCTCCGGATTACACGTGTACAAGTAAGGGATCCGGTCTCAAATATTCTGAATCTACAAAGAGTATTGAAGAAGATTCAAACCGGTCTTCTAAGTGCATTTAAGACTCTTCTGATGATAGTGACATGAAGTAAATCACATTTTAAAAGACAACCAATCACGAAGAGAGTGGACTTTACAAGCCAAAGTCAAAGGTGGCGCGGATTAGTTTCAGACAAAGGAGATGTCTAAAATCCCATGATCTTGCATTAATGTCAGATCCCAAGTAGCAACGGGCATTAAATTGAGTTTAACGGCTTAATCAACGGTCTAAATGCACCAAAGTCAAACTTCTTCAACGGTTGAAATTTCATCCTCTCCAATGGTTACATTTATTGCTTAATCTATAAATAGATGAACTTGGAAACTAAGAAGTTGCTGGTTCAAATTAGCTTTCAAGAGCAAAGAAATTCTAAGGCAATCAGTGATCAAATTCAAGAACAAAGATTCTCATATACAAATCTGTTCAAAATATTTTAAGTGGGATTCACCTCCGCTGGCAGCGGAGCAACACAATTTTGCTTGAAAACCCTAAAGGATAAACGAATAGGCTTGTATGTAAATTCTATAAGGAGCTATCATAATAAATTGAAAATACAGAGTCACATAAATGAGATGCAACAATTTGTTCTTATTAGATTAGGCTATCTTCTTTTTCAGCTGAATGACCAGCAATAATATTAAATTGTATTGAATTAAACCGAATTAGAAGTTTGAGTTTAGTTTCTTTAAAAATTTAATTTTTAAGATTTTCTAAGGAGTAGGAAAAACTAACAAGATATTTTCTTATTTATTAGAGTGAATAAGTAAAATATGCTGTTTAAATTATAAAATTGTTAGTTTCAAAAAAGTTTATAAAGTAACATGGAAACAACAGTATGAACAAGATACCGACTATTGGTGACGTACATGTAGGAGTGAGTAAATTTGGATTCGAAAGATCCGAATGATCCGAATTGGTTTAACCAAAGAACCGAATTGCATTATGAGTTTTATCAAATTATCTAATTTGATTATAATTTTATGAAATATCAAATTTTCATTATAAAATCTATAGTAATACCCGACTAAACTTAGGTTTGTTTTGGATTTTATTATAGTTTTTGTTCGATTCGGTTCTTTGATTGAACCAATTCGGATAATCCGGTTCAACCCGAACCGAATTTGCTCACCCCTACGTACATGAATTACTCAATATAAATTGTTACCTACTAAATTGTTCATACCTAAAAGTTGTTAAATTATAAAATGTTAAAACAACTTATTCGATATGAACAACAATTAAAATAATAACCGAACTAATTATGACTTACATGAATTAAATATAAATTGAAAACATATGATATGAATTCCTATTTTGTAAATTAATTTTTTGGGAAATGCCATTAGCAATACTGGGATATCGCGTAAGACCTGCAACCATTGATTGTTTGATCAACGGCCTGAAAGAATTCGCGCCAAAAGCCTTTATCACACACAAATCTCTCCCCCCTTGCTTATAACCGCCATTTCCCTCTTCCACGCGCTCTCCCATTTCACTCAGCAAAAAAGATGGCGAATTCTCTCTTCGTTTCAGTTTCCTTCTTGATCTTCTTCATCTCCCAGCTCAATGCGACTGAATTCCTCAACTCCGCCGCCGCCGACAACGCCTTGCCACCGCCGCCGATGACATCTCATGAGAATGCTTTATTCTCTCACACAGCTCTCCTTGCTCCTATTCTCTCTCATCTCGGCTTCAACGAGCTTTCCCTGGCCGCTCCATCTCTCTCTCTCGATTCAACTGCCGCTACCTGGTCAGGTCTTTTCACTCTCTTTGCTCCTTCCGATTCTTCTCTTCGCAGTTGCTTTTCTTGTTCAATTCCTAATATCCTCCGCGAACACATCGTTCCCGGCCTTTACTCCATCGATTATCTCCGTAATCTTGCTTTTGGTACTAAAATCGAAACCCTAAGTCCTGGCCGTTGCCTAACCGTCACATCCTCTTTTATCAAGAACTTCACATCAGCTTCCGCCGCTTCTACGGTGTTCATCGGCGGCGTGGAGATTACGCAGCCAGATCTGTTCAACAATGGCCTTATTCTGATTCACGGAATTCAAGGCTATGTGGTTCCTCTCTCGCCTTATTCTTGCGATGTCGAGAGGTTAAACTTGCTGATGTTTCCGTTCAATCAACAAGATCGCGTCTCTCATCAGATCCACCACGATTTTCTCCCTCATCCATCGATCATGCCATTGATGCTCCGAGACGCGATGGTTAGGTTGCGCAATAACGGATTTAGCATCGTCTCTATGGCAATGAGAGCAAAATTCGTTGAATTGGTGTCTTTGACCAATATGACTCTGTTTGCTCTTGACGATGTATCAATATTCTCTGGATCGCAGTCGTACATCAGTCATGTCAGGTTTCACATTGTGCCTAACTTTTACTTGACTCATTCAGATCTTGAGAAGTTGCCGACAGGGACGAAGCTCCCGACGCTTGACCGGAGCCAGAATCTGGTGGTTACCGGCGCCGGCGGCAATCCGGCGGTGAGTCCGATGAGGATTAACTATGTGAGAGTGAAAGTGGGAGATGTGATCCGGAATATGAAGATTGTGGTGCACAGCCTTTATCTGCCATTTCCAAGGATTAATCCAGCCAATTCTGGTTCTGATGGAGCATTGGGAGAACAGTCAGAGAGTGGAAATCATGGAGCGGCAGAGGGAGGAGGAGGCTGTACAGTTTCAGATTACAATGGAAGCTGCGCTGGAGCTCCTATGTCTCAAGTGAAGCCATCAGTGGATCTTGATGATAGCTATGGCCTCTAGAAGGTATGCATTTCTTGTTCTGTTTTCTGAGTTGGTGTTCGTTTTTTTATGAATGATCACCCCTGGGTTAGTCCTGCCATAAGAAGTTTTGTTATCTTGAAGCAATTTAGCAATTTTTGGTTTATATCTGACATATAGTAGTAGTTGTATTACTTGTTTGTGGTTCTGGACTGTTGCAATTGCAATGCTTTTATGGGCTTATATAGGTTTTGACTTTTGAGTGACTCTTTATCTCTTTCTTGTGAGACCAATTACTGTGTGGTCGAACTTGATTAAAGGCATTTTCCGAAACGCTGAAATTGTGGAATCTGAGGGAATTTGAATAGATTCATTCAGTTAAATAAGGAGGATTTGAATGGGTGCATATTTGCTAATTCTTTTTGTTGTTGATGGTGGACATGCATTATACCCCCATACTAGCTCAAATAGTGATGTCACGATGTTTTCATCTCCGAAAAAGAACTCACTGCAGTGGTTTTATTGTAGACTAACTTATAAACAGATTATAGGTGAAATTTTCACACTTTTTCTACAACATATCTTCAATTCGATTGAATATTTAGAACAGCTTGCTTTTATTCTACTAATCATTCGAAACTCTCTTGATAATTGATATGGAACTTCATGTGACATACAACATCTAGCTTTCTTGCTGGGTAAATAGATAATATATACCCATCACTTATTTTAAGAGGTTAAAATTTGAACATATAGTCAGCATCTTTAGATTGTTTACAGGTTGTTTTGTACAACATTGAGCAACTGGTGATTGAGAACTGTTATTATAAAAGAACTATTTGAACCAAAGGGGCGTAGCTCAGTTGGTACACCTTTTAAAGTGTTGGTGAGGAGGTTTTGGATTCAAAACCCGGCTTCTTCAAGGATTTACCAATTATAAAAAAAAGAACTATTTGACAATTGAAACTATTTTTCTCAAAAAGCTGATGCCAATGAGCACTATGCACATCATGTGTTTAAGGGCATAAATGGATGTCTGTGTTTGGTCTATAACATTGGCACGGTTAAAAACAGAACGTTAGCTAATTTTTTGCACAACAGTATTTGTTTAAGAACTAGTGCTCCTGAAAATTCCACGAATTGTATTGATAGAACAACTCATAATGTTCATATAGAGGGGCAAAATATGAGAGTAAATGAAGCCATTAATTTATGCAAATATATAAACAAAGTTCAGTATAAGTAGGCAAGTTGCTGAATAATGGCATTACTGATTCTGAATATCACAAATAGAATAATGGCGGCTTAAAATTGACGAAATATGTGATCAATCAAATAAGTTAGAAGGATGTATCAAAAAAAAAGTTGGAAGAAGATGGCATATATTATGGATAAGAGGTCCCGCAAACGATAAAGATTCTGAAATTTATAGATAAAATTCAGCCAAGAAGTCACATAAAAATTAAGATTAGCATGTCATTAGCTCATTACCATCACTTCTCCTTTAGCATACTATCTATTTTTGCCCGAATCATCAATTTGAGGTGAGATTGTGTTATTAATCCCTCATACGGAATTATAATTCTTGAAGAAATTTGATAGTTTTTTAGTTCATTTTAATTATGATATCTGTAAATTTTGTTATAAATTCTTGAATGAGTTGAACTCTTCCAAAAATATTAGTTTGAAATACACTCTTAGGAAATGAGCCCCTCTAAGCAGCCGAGTTTTCATTCAAAGTGCTTTAACCTGAGAGCTTGCTTACCGATAAAACTCCACTACCACTCCAACCAAAATTTAGTTTTTACATAGCGTAATTCTTTTCCCCCACAGTTCCATTCTTAGTGACAAATTCAAAACTAGAGAGAACCGAGGTAATTACTGTTCGTGACTTTTCTACTTAGTTATTTTAAATGGGTTCATCTATCGAACAAGTGTTGTCAATACTGATTACCAAATAGAAAAATGATGATAATCGCAAGTATACAGTTGCGATGTAGTCTTAAAAAGATATCGATCCCACAGGGAAGGAACTCGGGTTTTAGAAATCAATCCAAGAGAAAGGTATAAATATAACAAAATATAAAATAAATAAAGGATAAAGGTTTTGGAGTTGAGGATGATGAAAAATGATAGATATGTAAATGAAATGAAACATAGCCCTAGCGTAGAGAATTAATCATGCAAAAGACCAATAACAATTCTTGCACTTCATATCTTCAACCAATTCGGTTCCAAACTTCCTAGTATTCAGTGAATCACTGCAGAATCCACATAAGATGACTTTTCCAATCTTAGTGTATGTATGAATCCAGTCAGTCTCGAAAGTACTAAAAATTAATCTAGTGATATGGCCTAGTAAATGCTAATCTTAATATTTATTGAAGATTGACTCGTTCAATCGCGTAGTTAACTATCAAGCCTATAACCATCATACAGGAAGCACATTATAATACAGACATATTATAACCTTCGTGAAAGTATAGTATATGCAGAAATATAAACCAAGTTATAGTGGTATGCCTGACGAATTAAAGGGAGATCAAACCTTGTTCGCTATTCAGTAGATGGTGTTGTTCCAATCCAAGGGGAGTTGTCAATTCCCGGGCAAGTCCCGCGTTGGTTTAATTTTTCGGTCTCGATCCTACGAAGTTCCTCTCGGACTTTATTTTCTTGTGACTTTGAATAAAAAGGAAGTTGAAGAACAAAGAAATCTTATTGATTTGTGATGTTGCAAATACACTCATACAATAAGCACTCAAACTTGCAGAGAAATGAAGTGATTGAAGAACAGATCGAATCACAACATAATTTCCCTCAAAACACTAGAAAAATCTATGAAAACCTCTAACACAACACAACCACTCATACTCTCATACAAATACACATATTATCATGTGTATGGGTGTATAAACACCCCCTCACACATGTCCTAATTGCTGAAGAAACTCTCCTTATATAGATCATGAAAAGGTGTGTCCATTGATGAAAAGTTGTGTCTTTTGTGAAGAGACACCTTTTGGTGAAGAGTTGCAACCCTTGGATTCTTATTGGTTGATGAAAAGGGCACTTTTTTCTGAGTTAAAATTATACAAAAATCATGTCTTTTCGGTTGGTAGTTGATGGCGGTTGATTTCGGTTGCAAAACAATTATTGTGGATGCGTGTTGTGCCTGCAGTGTCACGCCCGCGACACACAGTCGCGATCGTGATTTTTGTTTAAATGTTCTCTGCCTTGCCCGGATTCACGAGCGCGAGGAAAGTCGCGACCGTGACTTGACGTTGAGACCTATTGTTATGCCCACAAAGTATGGTCGCAGTAGCATTTTTTTCATGACTCATATGTTATTTCACCAACTTTTGCCAACTTCAATTCTAACTCATTTCTTCATATTTCTTGCATCAAATGACATCTTTTCCACTACAAATCCATAGATTTCCACTTTTGTTCATTTTACACCTAAGATTCTCAAAAAACCTATACTTGCACCAAAAACAAGAACATACCCCATGAATTCCAATAAAATAGATATAAAATAAACTAACTTTTAAGCAAATTTGTTTCGTTAATACCCTGAAAATAAGTGTAATTATATACTTATCAATTACTTGCTATTCAAGATAGCAACTAAACAAACACAGAGAAAAAATGCAATATAAATAAGCCTAATATTCATTTTGGTACTTTAACTTGTTCAAAAAAACCTTTCTGGTATCCAAACTTTAAAAATGACACTGTAAGTACTCAAACTTTCAAAAAATAACCGTGTAGGTACCTCAACTTTTAAAAAGTGCAACATTTCACTACTTCAGTGCCACGTGTCGACATTTGGTGAGTTTGACTTTTAAAAAAAAGTCAACATTTGACCGTTGACTCGCCAACCAAAAGTTGACACGTGGCACTGAGTAGTAAAATGGCTCATTTTTTGAAAGTTGAGGTACATACGGGGTCATTTTTAAAGTTTGGGTACCGGAAAAGTTTTTAAGGACAAGTTGGAGTACCAAAGTGAGCATTAAGCCATATAAATACAATAAAAGTAGATTAAAGATCAATTAGAAGAGGAGATAGGAACAGTACGATGGCAGTTTTTGTTTAAAGCAGCTTGTTGTTTGTTTCACCTGTGAAGTTCTTTAGAGAGCAAACCTTTTCCTTCTTCTTCTCTATGATCATCATCTTCTTCTTCCTTGTTTACACGAACAAACTTTCCTTTCTTGAAATGTAATCCCAGTTTTAAACACATCTATTATTAATATTCTCTCTCTTCCAACTTCCAAGAATTTTCATAAACAAATTAATAATAGCTTGAGAGATTCGTTTAGCAGGCCTTTATAATTTTGAGGGAAATATGAATGGCGGTAAATACAAGACATAAATTGATATCTTAAGCAATAAGTTAAGTCGCTAGCAAACAGCTGATGATATTAATTAATCAATGCCAAAATACAACATCTTCCTATGTCAAATGTTGCTTATCGTTAAGGCTAAATTTCATTAATCAAAATGATATACGACATATTAAAATCTTCTTCTCTCGTATCTTTTCGATGGAAGAAATTTCGTGAAATGTTCAAATCATAGTGGATGGAATGTTTCTTTTTCTATGTTTGGATTAGTTGAAGTATTCTTTCAAAACATGACAATTTAATTATATAGATTACTGACAAGTTTGCTATTTAGTTGTGACATTTATAAGAATTAACTATATCGGTTTAGTTTTTAATGATTGCCTTGAACTTATTAAACAATTTACTCATATCCACCTAGTTTATGTTTGTCGTTCTATGAACCAAGCTGCATATTGGTTAGCTAGAGCAACTGATTCTTCGACGAGTAGAAGAACTTGGTTTTAATCTTATCCATCTTTCATTAGAGATATTTAATAAGACATTTTCCTTAGTCAAAAAACTGTTAATTAATTTCCAGCAAAAACAAAAAAAAATATTTTCTGCAGTTAAAAAAATGGGGAGAAAAGTTTAGCTCATTAAAATCCTCTACTCGAATATAAATGGTTGAAACTTATTTAGCATTTAATCAATAAAAAAGTCACATATAAGGTTTGTTTCTTTCTCTCTCCAGCTATTATTTACAATTACTGCCAATAATCGCTTTCCTAAACTTTCTATTGTACTCTTGGTCTAAAACACGAGAATTTATATTAAACTCCCGCTTTTTACACTCTTTCTTCATACGATTGAAATTTAATTTATATTTCATTAATTACTCATTTAATTTCCCCTAAAACACTTTTAAACTTTGTACAATTTGAGAGAAGAAAGTCACCGAGCCGTGGTTTTTTGCAAGGAAATACTACTTGCGAAAGATATAAAGCTTTCGTATTTATATCTGCATGCTTTTATGGTTTTGATCTGACATCTACAATTGGGCTTACTCAAATACAAGTGGATTGGGCTTAGTAAGTGATGTAAAATTGTACCCCAGTCTCTGCCACTAACACAACAATAAAGTGAAATCGGAAGAGGTGAAGAAAATAAATCGAAATATTTTAAGACAAACAACGATCCAACTAAGGTATTGATCGCTTAAAATTCACAAGAATAACAAGAGGAATGAATTCCTAATGAATAGCAACTTTAGTCTTCTTCATGATCCAAATACTTTACTTCTTGAAGGATTGTGGTATAGTTTTTTACTCCGTCTCTTTCGACCGCTCTCTTTCTTTTGATCCCTAGACCCATACGCCGTCGATTTGAAACCCATCAACCGAAAAAATTGATTTGCGGTATAAATAAAACTGTGGTTCCCTTACGGGCTAGGCAACGGCATCAGCGAGAATCAGGCCCGTTGATGGGCTGGCACGAGGTTTTATTGGGCCCGTTGTGCCCCCAACAAGTTCTAAGTCATCCCGCATTGCCCTCAAATGTCTACCATGTTGCCTCAATTTGTTTCTCTATATATTTTTCGGAGAGAAATTTACAAGTTCTCTTTTGCAAGTTCAACTTGTTTTCTCCCAACACTAAGTAATCTCCAAGTAAAATTTGGGCATCGATTAACTTAGACTTCTTCTGAGTTCTACACGTACAAAGTTTTTAACAAATCCAATAAATGGCTTCGGTTGGGCTTTTAGATCATTTGCATAACCCAAGTGATGTGGGTGCTTGGACGTTGGGCTTCTTGGTTTGGATTTGTAATGTATTTTATCACAAAACTGAACTTGGCTTTCATATATAGCTAACATTAATTGAGACTGTAATCAGTCTATAAAAAAATTACGAGTGTAACCAAGTAGTCCCTTTACTTTTACAATGTGGGGTATATGAAGTCCTTCATCAAATTTTCTTAATAAGATTTTATTATAGACTTATAGTTGATTTGACAAACAATTTATTTATCCGTGTTACGAAATACAGTCATTGAAAAAGCATATCGTCACATACACTTCACATATACTGAATCAAAATTAAAATAACCATATCTTATAGCACAAATTTACAAGCATTATACAAGAAAAAAAAGTGAAAGCTAAGAGATGTAACTATGGCAAAGTAAATAATTGGGATACAAGCATGTGATTAATGCAAGTACATGATCAAATGCATGATAAGCACAACTCAACCGAAAGATTCTTGGATTCACATAATACACTAATACTTCCAAACTTCGTGGAACACACAAACAAAGGCAAGATTGTCCATTCTAAACATTATATTCACTTTATCCAACGTTTTTATGTGTCCACTTTCATAGTTGGTTCATGTGTCACTGTTTCTTAGTTGGTAAGGTCAATATATTGTGTTCATATCACTTTTGTATAAGCGATTTCCACAGTTTCTTGCATTTTACGTGTACCTATCATTATATTATTTCTTTCACATTATCAATCAATGGCTTTAAATTGTATCAATAGGTACAAATTCCGTAAAGTTCGTCTGACTCTAACGAGAGACTGTGCAAAAGCAGTATCAAAGGGTATATATTTAGTACCGATAAAATAAGATGATTTCCTCCTTCAAGTCTAACTTTGTAATTTTCTTCAAGACTAACTGTGGTTGACATGATTAATTATTTAAGTTCATGTAATTTGGGAATGACGATTTAGATCCCTCAACTTATAAAAACACATCTCGAGTGCCCCTTATCCACGTAAACCACTCTCAACCCAAGCTGTGAGATGTTTATACCACCCGACGTCACTGCCATGTCATTTTATACCAATTTTTTAAAAAAAATTTATAAAACTGAAAATAAAAAAACCCATCCCTTCTCCCTCTATTTCCCTATTCCTGTCCGGAGAATCCTTGTCGGCGCTAACCACACCTCCGCCCGCTTCTACTCCCGTTAACCTCCTTCTCCGCCAATTCCATTTTCTTCGCATCCAGTTTTTTCAGAGTAAGATTCGATTCTTTTAGTTCGGGTGCTGTTCTTCGGGGTTTTGATTATAATCGTCCGATTCGCTTACATCGTTACTCTCGCCGGCGACTCCTGCAATCTTGACGACTTTTGTTTCTTCGCTTTGCTGGAGAATTTTAATTTCGTTACTGGCGCTGCCGGAGGAGTCGGTTAACCCAGGTATAATTTTGCTGTTTCTAAGATCCAAAGTTGTTGTATTTAAGCCAATTGATTGAATTGGTTTTTACTGTTCTCCATTTCTCTTTCTCTGCACCTCCACACTCTCTCCACTTCTACTGCCGGATGTTGTTGTATTTAGCGACATTTTGTGTTCTTTGTTTATGACTGTGTTGAAGAACAGAGGAATTTCGTTGGATTCGAGATATGTGATTTTCAATTTAGTTTTGATTGATTTCTATGTTGTGTGTATTTGGAATCTCTGGTAGAAATAAGTAGGAACAATGGTGATGTTGTCGATTTCACATTCTATGGTTAATGAATGCAGTTAATGTTAGTGATATTGTGATTCAATAGAATTGTTGTGTAAAATTGAGGATTCTAAAGGGAAAATTATGAAATATACGGTAGAAAATATTTAGCTTTTTGTGAGAAAATATTATGCATCCTAGTCCAACCGCTACTTGAAGGCGGAATCGATCATTAATTTATTGTTCCTGCAATCTTGTTTTTGCATTTTCAATTGATTAATTGAAGTTGAATTATCTTGTGATTTGCAAATGGAATTGGAATGTTGTGGTTTGTTTATAGAGATGGAAATCTGATGGGTAATCAACCGTCGGTGGGATTTGACCGGAAATTCGAGTTCAAACCCAAATGGCTGCCGGAGGGATTCGAGGACTGAATCAGCAGATTAAATTTGGGCCGATTAGGATTTTCGGGCAATAAAAGCAGTGTGGAAGTTGAATCCTTGCTGTTCGGCCATCTGACGGTGAACGAGGCGGTGGCGATGGCGCAGCCGTACGAGTTAC
>CAOJBJ010186552.1:0-11844 GCA_948291685.1 Euphorbia celastroides
TTTTTAAAAAACAAATTGAAAAAACTCTCTCCTCCTTCTCTCTGTCGACCACCCGCCGCTGTACATCAGCTCCGTCGTCGCTCACCGTCGTTCCTCTCTCTGTCGCTCGCCGTCGCTTCACCGTCATCTCCTGCTTCCTCAGACCTCATCGTCGTCGCCTGCTCCCTCTGACGCCTTTTCTTAGATCCGAAGCCTGGATTTCGTCGTCACCGTCTCCTAATCCCTCTCGTTGTCATTCTGCCACCGTCTCCTACTCCCTCAGATCCCGTCGCCGTTTCTCAGATCCTGCCGTCGTCGCTTGCTCCCTCCGTCACCGTTTTTCATATTCGAAGCGTAGATTTCGTCGTCGTAGCCTCCTGCTCGCCATCGCCGGAAACCAATAATAAATAATGAATTCTATAAAATTTATGAAGTTTGAGGATCGAGTGTTATGTTGTGAGGTGATTATTGTTAACAATAACAAGTATAACTCATTTTAATTATACTTGTTATGAAGTATATGATTTTAAATGTCAAATGTTAAGGGTTAGTGACTAATGGTAAACAATTCGAGATTAAAGATCATATGTATGAGATTAAAGGTGAATCACTTATAGATAAAAGTAAAGGTTCGATGTTCAAAGGTCAAGGTTACACATTTGTAACACCTTTCATATTCCTTTGATATAACCTTTTTATGACTTTGTATCTTTTTCCATAACCTTTCATACTCTAAATTATAACTTGTTTTAGCTTTCTACATTTTGTGTAACGTTGATATGATTTTTTGATAACTTGTACTTTTCCAATACATTTTTTAGAAATATACTTGTTCACATAACTTATACTTTCCCATAACTTATTGATATGTTTACCTTTTTATATAATTTATTTAAGTCTTTAAATAGCTTATAACTTTC
This sequence comes from Euphorbia celastroides, assembly GCA_948291685.1. Classification (NCBI taxonomy): domain Eukaryota; kingdom Viridiplantae; phylum Streptophyta; class Magnoliopsida; order Malpighiales; family Euphorbiaceae; genus Euphorbia; species Euphorbia celastroides. The sequence continues at coordinate 900 of CAOJBJ010186552.1, forward strand.
TTATAGTATTATATATCTTTTACATAATTTTATAAAATAAAATATACTTCTTTCATATATCTTTTATTTGACTTTTTTTTATACCTTCTCTGTGACCTACAACTTTCACATGCCTCATAAGATTCATGTATATTTATGATAACTTTATTAGATCATTAACATATTTAAATAACCTTCAACTCTCATTTTATTTTTCTCATACCTTTTATATATTATATTTTCAATTAAGATATAACTTTTCCATACCTCTTTTTACACATGTGATATGCTTTTTCATAGGGCTATTAACTTATTTTCTAACCTACATTTAACTTTCTTATACATTTTGTACATCTTTTGCATTTTTTAAATAACTTGTGTTTTTCATATAACTTTCTTATACCTCTTATATGCATTTTATATAATTTATTTCTCCCTCGTAGCTTCCATGCATTTTCCTTGTACCTTTTGTATAAGTATTTATACAACTTTCTCATATATTTTAGGCCAAATGCATCTAGACCCCCTGAAGTTGTTCATTTTTTTGTTCGGCCCCCTGAACTTCAAAAAGTTTTTCTCGTCCCCTGAACTTTCTAAAAGTTTCTCTTGCCCCCTTTAAAAACTTTCAAAAGTTTCTCTCACCCCGCTTAGGTGCCACGTGTAGACTTTTGACTGGTTTGACTTTTCAAACATGACATCTAATTAAAAGTTGACACGTGGCACCTAAGGAGTGAGAGAAACTTTTGAAAATTTTTAAAGGGGACGAGAAAAACTTTTAGAAAGTTCAGGGGGGGCGAGAGAAACTTTTTAAAGTTCAGTTTAGGGAGCCGGACAAAAAATTGACAAGTTTAGGGGGTCTTGATGCATTAAACCTATATTTTATATAACTTTCATACATATCTTACATACACATGTTATTATCACACATTAAATATCGTTTGTGATAACTATTAAATGTAATCAACACATTATTTTTTATGTAAAAAATTTCATGTTAATAGTTTTTGTGACAATATATTTTTTATTGTCACATATAAAAAATTTGTAGTGACAACAATTAATTGTAACTATTATTTTATTTGTTTCAAACTGACATATTGTTACTAAAATAAATAAAGTTTTTAACATCTTTTTAATGTTGCCACCAAAATAGTTTGCATGACAATAAATTTTTTATTGTCACATATATAATATATATTTAGTGACAGGCATTAGCTGTAACTAACATATTATTTGTTCCAAACTAACATTTTTATCACAAAACAAATAAATTTTTGTAACAATATTTTCATGTTGTCACCAAAATAGTTTTTGTGATGGTAAATTTTTTATTGTCACAAATAAAATACTTTAAATGTCAACAATTACTTGTAACTAACGTATCATTTGTTTCAAATTAACATTATTGTCACAACAATCGCTTTTGTGACACTAATACTTTTGTTATCACATTTTCTGAATTATTGGTTACAACTTAGATTATCACAAAAAAATATTTGTACAAATATATAACATTGTCACCAAACATATATTATATGTGACAATTTTACAATGAAATTTTTACAAAACATATTTTTGTGACAATAAAACTTTTACTGTCACAAATAACCCTTTTGTTGTGCAACAATTTTCGTGACAGATCAATTGTTGTCACAAATATGATTTTTTCTTGTAGTGCGTTTTCCTTTAACTCGTGCTTTTCTTCCCAAAATTTCCAATAAATGTTCATGGCTCTAGTACGAAAATGATTGGTTTCACCAAATAATTAAACAAGCAAAGACTCAAAATCTTGTGCTAAGAGCATTGAGGTTTAAGGCCCCTTTAGAGCATATATAATATTGAGAACAATAAATTAACAATTCAATTAAATCGGTATACAAATACCAACTCGACTCGAAATCATGAAACTCGAACAAGTTGATCCGCAGATCAAATTATCTCGATGATGTTCTCTATCTAGCACAAGGGTAGTTAATACAATCAAAAAATCTCATAAAATTCCCACTTATAATTACTAGCGAAGATTCCCATTTAAAGAAGCAAAAATTCATGACCTAAACATAAAGATCCAAAATCATGAAACTCGAACAAGTTGGGCCGCAGGTTAAATTATCTCGGTGTTCTTCTCCATCTAGCACACCCAAAAACGCCTAAATATAACATAAATTCAAGTTTCCGAAGCTTCCGTACTATTTTCAGAGCTTGAAAAGCGAGAGGGCAGAAGTCCCATCAAGTCCTTTGGATTTGTAGTGGTCAGAGTAATCTCTAACAGTTGTCTCCCTATACTTTGGAGGATTGTCGTTTGATAACAACTCTTTCATGGGACCGTGAAGCCTTGATTTTGGCACAATAAGTGTTGAAAAAAAGCAGGCCACCGATATTTTTTGCCACCACTCTATGCTCCACACTTATGAACCTATCATTCGTTATAAGCTGTCGGAAAAATAAAAAAAATAAAAAAGATAAAAACAGTCATCGTGTGATCCCGAAATTTAATCAAATAAGACGAAACACTAATATGACAATCGGGTCCCAAATAACTTTTAACAACTACGTAATCGGTACTATAAGAGCATCTTTAATAGAATGTTTATTCTATTAATTTTCTTGACACATAAACATAAAATGTTTTAAAAAAAAATTGCTCTCCAATAGAATGTTTATTCCTTCATTTATTGTGCTCATTGTCTATTTGAACTTCTACAAATAAACATTCAAATAGAAAATTGTGCAATTAATTTTATATTATTTTATATTAATCTAGTTTATTAAGGAAATTATTTAAACTTTTATCATTAAATTACATTAAAAAAAATCGCAATCCACATTCAAATAAACAATCTATTGCCAACTATATTTTATTTTGTAAGTTTATTTTAGCACACCATCAATTTGAATATCTATTTCCTATGCCTGGAAATGCTCTAACAACTTTAGAATTACTAAACTCTCCAAATTCACTTAAGACAATTTTGGGAATATTCTGAAATTTCTAATTAAATTGAAGCACTGAAAATAAAGTTTTGACCAAAATGTAACTTTTTTTTAAATTGCCCTGAAACAGAAAAATACAATTTCGGAGGCCTAAAAGACGTTTTCTAACCGAAAAGCTACAGAACAAGGCTGTGGTTTTCTTTTTGTTGGCCTGGTTTTGATAGGAATAGAACCCGAAAATGGTGATATTCAATCATTTTTAACCAAAAACTATCACCCAATTGAACCCAAAAACTCGAAAATTTAATACCTTGCTAAATTCCAGAATCTAAAAAACCTGATTGACTTTACCAGTAAGAGATCTCCAATGTTAACAACAAGCGATCCGGGGGTGAAAGGCACATTAATCCACTGATTCTGATGAAGAACTTGCAGGCCGCCGATTTGGTCTTGTAGCAGTACAGTGAAAAAGTCACTGTCGGCATGCCTCGTAGCTCCTAAGGTTAGTTCGGGTTGTGGACAAGGTGGATAATAATGGCCTAAAATCACTAGCCCCTCGTTCAGTTCCATGTCTTTTAAGTGGTTCGGGTTCAGACCGAGTGCCTCTGAGAACAATTCGAGCAGTAAAGTCCCGAGCTTTGCTACTTCCCGAGAGTACTCTATAAGTATGTCTCTGCAGATATAAGTACTCTATAAGCACACTATAACTACTCTATAAGCACTCTATAAGCAACTATAAGCATTCTATAAGAACTCTATAAAGAGATTTATGATAAGAGATTAAGTGTAGCATTTAGCTACCTGCAAGAAGATGGAAGTTCTTCCGGATTCGGGGGATTTGGAGCCATATGAAAAAATATCGAATCTTTCCATTCGGTTGCTGGTGAGCTATAAAGATCAAAGTTGCTGTTGTACACAACTTTTTTCAGATAATCTCGGGTGAAGTATTCTTTCTTGATCTCAACATCTTGCTCGTGAAACCTCTTTATACCGAGTGTTGTTTCGTCTAGAGTAGTTATAGGAATCCCGTGGTTGACTACTTCGAAGAATCCCCATGTCTCCGAAGCATTTCTTACTTCCTCGATGATCTTGGTTCGAAGAGATGGATTTTTGTCGACTCCTTTGAGGTCTATAATAGGAAAGTTGAACTTGGAATCGGCAGTATTTGAAATACTGTCGATTCCTTCGAGTTTTCGATGGAAAATTCTAGGGACATTTGTGATTTTGGCATCAACTAGGCCTTTAACACCAGCTTTTGTGTCATCGAAAGCCTTGAGTTCGGTCAATCGAGAGTATTGTGAGTTTAAGGTTGACTCCATTTGATCTGTGAATCAATAGAACAAGTTTATCTAGTTAAGTATTTGAGATCTGTAGTCGCATTGACTTTATGTTGAGTAAAATTTGTGCAATTTGGTTCATTGTAATAGGGAAACAATTGTGCAATTTGGGTCATTATAATATGCATACAGCAATTTCAAAACCTTAAAATTAGGTGGTTGTCTTTATCTTTAATTCTTGACGTTGATTAATATCCTATGTTGATGACTAATTCGTTTTTTTTTTCTTTTGATAGGGATGACTAATTCTACATTAACTAAAACATTCACATTGAATCTTGATTTTGAACTTTATTAATGTCTCCAAATACATTATAAACATCCTTAATTTAGAACAAATAGCCTATTACCCCTAAATTTTTTTTAAAAAAAAAAAAAAAACCCCTCAGCCCTCTCAACTTGTAAATATATATCATTTTTTTCCCTGTAACTTAAAAAGATGTACCAATTTACCCCCAACTACATGTTAAATTTTGGTTAAAGAGTGGGAAAATGACAAGTTTGAAAAAGTGAAGCTAACCAAAAACTGACACTTGAAGCAAACTGATGTATTTTCTAAGCTTAAATAAGGTAGACCAGTTCTCGTTTGTCAATCGAGTATAATGTTCATGTGCGCTTCAACCTCAGATTGTTAACAAGGAACAATGTGAATCTGTCGATACAAACTTCACAACGATACAAACAACTTTGTATCCGCAATTTCTCCCAAATAAAAAAGGCATTTTCATTGTTCAATTTCCATTGGAGGAAGTATCAAGATAGAAGACTAGGACGGTCTTCAAAGAGAGTAAAGAGAAGACTAAACGTTATGCAGAAACCCAGATTGAATATACTAGCAAAGCCTTTTAAAGAACAAAGCACTAAACACAAATGGCTTACAACTAAACCTCAAATTTGTTCTTAATACCAATCCGCAACCTCAAACAACATAAAAAAAAAACGTTTCCTTTCTTTCTCCTTTCGTAAGTTTATCTCCTCTAGAACAACAAAAAAAAAACCTGATACAACCATACAAAACTAGAACATCGCCACAATCAAGGCGCTAGCTAAATGTCGAGTGTTCTTTTCTCTCATTGCTTAGTTTGTCTTCGATTTATGCGCCTTTTTCTTGAGCTGTCTCCTTGGAATCGAGTTCTTCATGCCAATGAAGAAGAGCAGTGCCCCGAACAATGCCAAGTTCTGCAAACGAAAAAACAAGAATTGATAAATCCTTAATTGTCTTGGTGACGTTACTTAAAATGTTACGGTGAGTTAGAGTTAGCTTACTTGAGTGAAGCTAATGAAAAGCTGATTAAATTCCTTCTTGTCAGCTTCATAATTGTAGAAGTCGTACAATATCGGGGTAGCAATTGCCTGGTGAAGAAGCTGCACATAAAAAAAACATCAGAAACTCTTGCAAAATCCCGAGCAATCAGATTTCGCTATCTATCAAATTACCAGTTTGAACTACATGACAGATAACAAAAAAGATCTAAGCTCGAATTTTGAAAAATTAATTCAATGGTTGACATTATAGCAATGAATTCGAGTATCATACGAACCAGAAGATATGCCCCGAGAGAACTGCCAACAATGAAGAGAAGGCTTCCAACACCTTTCAAGGCTATAGCAGCAGCAACAGCAACCTTGAGCTGCAAATATCAACAGAAATGTTATTCGTTGAAAATAACAGATGCAACTAACAGAATGATTAACAATGAAGCAAAATCCGACTCACTTCAAAAGGTGGCAGTTGAAAGCCGGTATGTGTGGAAACATGTTTTGAAAAAACATTGAATTTTGGTTTCAAAGCCTTCGCAGCTGGCCCCCCATCAGTTCCAAATTCATTGAACCTACAAGTAAAAAGAGAATTGATCATCCAATTCCAATATAAACCAGAACGATAACCCGATTTTCGCATCTATAAATGCATAAAGCAATTGGGGAGACCATATAAAAGAGATTGAAAACAGTAGAACATATGATCAACTCACTGCAACATAATTAAACGAATAAACCTTGGACCAATTGCAGCTATATCACAAGAAACAAAGAGATTGTATACATAGCATTATAACTTTGCTTGAAATCTTATATTATATCCATAGTACACTCTCAAAACAGAACTATCCATTCACAGCAGCTCACAAAATGCTCTTCATAAATCAGTTAAGAAAATATATGCATCCATTTAAACACAGCACATACAAACAAGATCTACTTTTTAGCAATTAATTTGTCTTAATAAGGGCATATGAGCTTATTTCTTTTCTTTTAGCCTATGAACACAAAAACAACCACTTTAAGACTCAAAATCGAGACTTCTATCGAGATACATAAGATCAACTTTTATTGAAATGTCCTTATCAATCAACACATACACCAGTGAACAAAGAAAATCTATATGATAGGCATGCCCCCATTGATTAGTCATCAAACTAATAAAAGCAAACTTAACCTTTCAGCTGGCTAATTCAAATTTCACATTCACAGATTCAAAAGCCTTCATCCACAAATTATTACGCCATCAACAGAATTTAAATGCACGAATCAGATCCGAAGTACAGCAAAATATCAAATCAAAAGAAGACAAAAAAACCAAAAAAACGCGGATTAAAATCCAGCACAATCAAAACAAAATCAACCACAACAACAGCCGAATTCAGCTTCTTCACATCCCCTAACGCTACCGAACACAAGAAATCTCAAAATTCAACACAAAACACATTGTCAACAAGCGAAACAACAATCTCCCAGACAACTAATTCATTCGAATTTCTCTGATTCAGCGGCCGTCACTAAGAGAATTTCACATTCCCAAAGATCAAGAAGTGAGATATGCACGAATTAGATCCAAAGTACAATATAAACCTAAACCACAAGCAAAACATCAAATCAAAAGAAGCTCAAAACCAAAAAAAAAACGCGCAACAAAATCCATCACACTCATAACAAACAGCAAATCAACCACAAAAAAAGCCAAAATCATCTTCTCCACTGTTCACAGCTCCTAAAGCAACCAAACACAAGAAAACTCAAAAGTAACCACAAATCACTGCAATTCAACCTATTTTCTCCTCGATCCAGCTCCTCAACACACAAACAACCAAAAAAACCCCAAAAAAACGCATCAGATCTGAGAAATCGAGCTTACTCTTGCCAGGCCGAGAGGATGAAGACAGAAGCGAAGAGAACTCTCCCAACAAAGGACACGAACGCCATTACAGCAAACAAAGAGTCTCTTCCTCTTCTTCTTCTTCAATTTGAAGTTCAAAAACTTGATTTGTATAAATCGAGACAGCGGAGAGATATTAAAGGGGAAACGGACGGCGCTTTAAAAGAAATTGCAGACTTTTTTTTGGGAGGTGGAAAAGTCTGTCTGTTGGAGTCCACGCGCGCGAGTGCGAGAGTGGATTTGGAGGGTTTACTTTTAGGGGGTACACGTCGGTTGGCCAATCGGGTTGTTGCGTTTGATGACGTGGTTGAGCTGTGTGGCGCGTTGGTTGATTTGGGAGTTTGGGTGAGAGTGGTGGTTGAGTGTAATCGTGTTTGGACCGTGGTAATTCCGCTTTGGTATTTTTCTTCACTATTACTTCAAGTTTTGTCTATGTTTTTTCAAATTTTATTGGCTGCATTCATATAAGTACAAAGTGTATAAGTACAAAGTGTTTTAACTCAATTAAATGGAATTAATGGATACTTATAGCTATTATAAGGACTTATACGTGCCAAAATAATTCAAGTATAATTTTGTGGGGTTAGGTATTTGACAGGGCCTATACTAAAGGGTCCCGGATTTTTATTCAGGTATTAATAGTATAATTGTGTGTGTTGAACATGAAGACATATTCCTACTTGGATGCATTGGCGGGAGAAGTTCAGCATTCAGGTTACGCGCGCTAGAAACTTTGGTTCGACTTCTCTCTAGCATGTATTCATTTTTTACCTTAAAAACCATGATCATTTGTGTTCAATTTTCCACTTTTTATTTTCTTATTTTTCAACCATCACTTTATTGATTTTCTATATTTAAAATATTAAATATTTATTTTTTTAATTAGTAGCTAAAATAATTTAAGATCAAAATATACATTCAATTCAATATTAATTAAACTTGTATAAGGTTAACTAATTCACCACATCATTTTTTTCTCTTCATGAAAAATAATTTTTGAATTAAATCTTATTCTCAGTTTTTAGTCTCAATTTCCTTAAAAAACTAGCATCTTGACATGCCACTTTGAAATGCAAATATTTAGAAGTCCAAATTCATAAATTTTAGAACATTTTGGTTATTGATTAAAATTTTCTATAATCTATTATTATTTTATCAATAGTTATTATAATTAACAACTTATATAAGTGATGAAATTTAAACAAAATTTGGTCCATATATTAATGTAGTAGAATTTTTTTTAATTTCAATAAAAACATTACTTTAACTTATCAGGGCCTATTTTGTAAGTTCCGCACAGGGCTCACAATTTTACGAGACGGCCCTGGTATTTGATATAGTAAAGCATAAGTATATGTATTGATAAATCAAATATTAAACATATTTTTTTAGTGAAAATCATGCATTAGTAAAGAATTAATCCTGACATTTTATTATGTTCAAAAGAATTCAAAGTTTGTCCTGATCTCTGCTCGATAATGCTGTGAATTGTAGGCATCTTTCGTATTTGCAGTCACTTCTCATAATTAGTTATAACTTATAATCTAAATAACATGTGAAGCCAACCATTTTGCGGCTTGATGATAGAAGCCAAGAGATACATTTTTATTGATCTAGTAATAGTTATGTCTCGGTCTAAGAATATATTTATTTTGAAAATTGTTGAACAACACTTCAAATTATGAGTGGCGGTTTCTTTTAATTAATTTGAACTAGTGTAGGCCTTGTGCGATGCACAAATAGTTCACTTAATTAAATAGTTAAAGATATAAAATTATTCTCCATGAAAAAATGTAAATAATATTATAAAATAAAAAATTTTCTCAAATAAAATTATTGTCAATAGAATTAAATAAAATCAATAACAATAAACTAAATTTGTAAAAAATTGAAATCAAATTTTAAAAAATGATTTAAGAAAAAATTATGCATTATATTAATTAGAAGATAGATTAAGATATATAGTCCATAATTATCAATTTTATAATTTATAAGATAAATTTAAACTATTTTAAAAATACTTTGTATGTGTATGTTAAGAATTTATGTATCAATGCTATCTAACAGATCGTTTAACAATACATAATATGAAAAAAAAATGGGAAAAAAGAAACTAAAAGTCAAAATTTTATTTCGTGGTCATGAATTTCTAATTAAATTAAATTGTCTTTATATTACAACAATCACTTAGAGAAATCAAAATTTTAGGTTAACACTTGATCCGCTTTATGTGAACAATAATTATTTTAATTTGCAACTATAATAACCGATAAATATTAGAAAAAAATAGTGGGCATTGTATTTGAAATAGATAACTATTTAAAATAAATAAATTTGTTGTTATTTAATAACTAATAAAATTTTTAATTGTATATTATGTGATAATTAATGATTAATTAACTATATAAAAGAAATAAATTTTAAGTTATGAAATGGTATTTGATAATTAATAATTAAAGATTAAAGGTAAACAAATAAATTAAGACTCTTTTCCTTTTATTAATATATAGATTATCGAAAACCAGTATTAATGAATAACATAGCATGGTAAAAAAAAGGAACGACGGAAAATCATATAGCACGCCAATTGTGAAAAAACCAACAACAAGACTAGATCAGGTCTAAATAGAAAAAGTTCCTAATAAGAATTACAAAAGCAAATAAAGTCCAACAAAATATAAAAAGTTTGATTCAAAATCAAAGATTTTTATTTTTAAAATCAAGTAAAAGATGATAGGCAATTGGTGGCATCTGAGATGAAGCACATGGTCCCTACTGGATCCCATTCAATTAACCAGATTTAATGAATAGTTAAATAAAGGTTGGTGCCACGGTTTAATATTATGGGTACATTTATTCTTGCGGTTGTTCTTGTTCGTAGAATGCAGGGACGGTGGGAGGGGGGGGCCGGCGGGAGCAGTTGTCCCCCCTCAACCGCCGGCGACCTTGACAGGTTCGCAAATTTGTTCCCCCCCCCCGGCGACCTTTTTTACTTCCACGGCGGCGCTTTTTGCATCGAATCCACCTTTTCCCCAGAAGAGCGCCGGAGCACCCTCTCCCCGCCGCATACGACGATTCTTGGGCCGCCCTCAAATGGGTAGCCAGCGGCGGAGAGGAGTGGTTGAGCCTTTATGCCGATTTTGACCGGGTTTTTCTCGCTGGCGATAGCGCCGGAGCTAATATAGCTCACTTTATAGCTAGGAGATTGGGGGAGGAGAAATTGGGGGGGATTAATTTGGTGGGGATTGTTCTTGTTCATCCTTATTTTTGGGGGAAAGATCCCATTGGAGATGAGCGGGAGATGTTGGAGGTGAAATCAATGATTGATTCTTTGTGGGTTTTTGCTTACCCGGGTGCGAGTGGGTTGGATGATCCGGTGATAAACCCGGGTTTGGATCCGGGTTGTGGGAAAATTGTGGTTTTTGTGGCGGAGAGAGATGCGTTGAAGAGTAGAGGATGGGATTATTATGAGAAGGTGAAGAAAAGTGGATATGGAGGAAGTGTAGAGATAATGGAGGCTAAAGGGGAAGAACATGTTTTT
>CAOJBJ010186882.1:0-10893 GCA_948291685.1 Euphorbia celastroides
AAGGAAATTAATCTTGGCAGTTACCCCATTACTCATTATCACATCTTCAAAAAGTAAATTGTTTAGGTTCCCGAAACTCATTAAGTCTTCTTCTTCCTCAATTGTCCCTTCCATTTCTAGTTCTTATTAGTTATTATCTTCTTCTAATGACTCTTATTAATTATCGAAAGTAAAATCCAAAATTTTTCTCCCCAAAGTTGTGAAATCTTCAACTATATATGTGCAAAAATCAATTCACAGCAGTGAAAAAAAGGGTAACCAGAAATCAGTATTGTCACCTATGGATTTCTAGGTGGCTATTAGCAAGTTAAGCGTTGTTAGCCTTTATCCATGGCACGCAATTTTGGTGCCTCTAGAGGAATTGACCATTCATCAACTCTAAAATCATGATGGTGAATTCATCATTTTTTTAACGCAGAAGTGGGAGCTAAAGTGACAATTACTTCTTGAGAATGGTATCACTGTCCTACAATGTAGGAGACGATAGAACATATTACGAATATCTGACTAGCATAAGCAAATCTTAGGTTTTATAATTGCAAGGGTAAATCTTCCATTACCTAAACTCAAGTAAGCAAATGCTGTCCGAAAGTAGCTACTACAAGAAAATTGGTATTTAGTTCAATAAACAGCCGTAAGAAACCGAAGCAGAAGAAATATGCATAAAGGTGTACGGTTTTGCAATGAAAACAATAGATTCTACCCTTGATAAATACTAACTACGTTGATTAGACCATACTCATCCATGAATTGGTTATGTCAACCAAAGAATAACCTCATAAGCCCATTTCACTTCAGCTTCAGTACCTCATGCTCAAACACACTTGGACTCTTCACTTACAAACATATATAACAATAACCTATAAGTAAAACTAAAAGACAGTATTGTTTTAAAGCTAACTACTGTAGATGAATTCTAGATAATTCATTAAATAGTACAGCAACGACAAAGAAACTACAGGGCATAATTGAAAACCACAAGACAACCTTCATTTCATAAAATTTAACCTGGAATTCACAGAACGCAACATATTCATCGATAAGTTCATCATTGTATTTAATTTTATTACATAAAAAAAGATTATAAAGATTCTAAGCATTCATGTAACTGAAAATAAATTGAATTATTCTGTAATGCAAAAGCATATTAAAACTGACCTGCAAGGCAAAAAACTTAGTGTTGAGCTGCTGTGTGTTCTGTAAAATGTGTACAACTTGAAGCCACATATTTGGGTTGCTTTGCAACTCCTGCAATATCCGGTCAGCAGCAGCTCTCTGCTGCCAGTAAAGATTAAAGAGGTAAAGAAGATATTAACAACTCTGGATAAAGATGGGATACATGCATTTCAGTATTATAGTTCCTGGCATGGAGAACACGACAGTACTCAGCAAAACAGAACTGCAGTAAGAACTTTTCAACAAATTGGCCTAAGAACCATTACTTGAAACCTACACGGCTACACCTAAGTATGCCGACCCAAATTTCGAATGTAGCAAAACACCAAGATAAGCAGCATAGTTGAAACAAATACTTGAACATAAAATAAGTTACACACCCAAGGATATCTATCTTTTATTTCAAATTAAGGGGAGAGAAAGAAAATTGGCAGTAATCCTCTAGACGACCGTCAAAAAAAGTGGATACTCGGTACAACAAATGAGCAGCTGCAATTCCTACTAACCAAAAAGGTATAGCTATTGCAACAAAATCTGAAATGCTTTGAGCCCTAAAACCATTTCTCATAGCGACATTGAAGCACTAGCTTGGCACAAAGAACAAAGGAGGCAAAACTGCAAACGTCCAAATGGAATTATATGCAACAGACGTCACAACACATTGAGAAGCACCGATTCAACGAAAAAAATAACAGCAGTTCATCGACAATGAAAAGGGCTAGCAAGATAGAGGAGTCCCGAGCATTGGAAAGAAGTAGTTCAATGGAGCGTCATTGTAACTCTCAGTGATATAAAAGACAGAGAAAGCAAGAGTTAACCTCTTCCTTGGATCCGGTGCCATAGAAGGCAGCAACAACAGCATCGAGCAAAGAGACGTCAATCGGATGACTTAAATCCCGAAGCTTCTCGGCGGCCATAGCTAAAGACGCCATTGAATCAAACAAAAAACACCCAATACCTGCTGCTACCGCCAATAAACTCTAGTAAGCGAACCCTATGAGAGTGCAGCCGGAAACGGAAAGAAGAAAGAAATTGATAAAAAAAAGAGCGCAATTTTGGAGAGAGGGAAAGCGCAAGGATTTACGTGACAAAAAGTAACAGCCAATTGAGAGAGAGGCGTGTGTGTATAAATTTGAACGGAAAGACAGCTTGAAATATAAGCAGGAGATAGGGTTGTAAGCGAACTGAACAGTTTAAGCTCGGATCGGTGTTCGGCTCGTTAAAAACTAAGCTCAGATCGGTGTTCGGCTCGTTAAAAACTCAGCTCAGCTCGGTTCATTAACTAATGAACAGTTCATGAACTATTTTTGAGCTCGGTTTATAAATGAACATAAACATGAACAAGTCAAAACTCGACTCGAAAGCTCGTGACAAGCTCGATAAAAATTAATAATATAAAAATAAATTAAAAATTAAAAATTAAATTGTAACCATCAATACTGGAACATATAATATTATAATTGAAAACATAAGTGACAAGAAATGAACAAGCCAATTTCATTTATCTCATTTTTAACAAGATAAAGTAATCAAGAATCAAGAAGACTTCATGGCTATTGATAATTAAACATTTTTTGAAGTTAAATTGTTATGACTAGTGAAGTTCAGTTTATATTCCAAGGTTGTAATAGATATCTTTATTATTTAATGACTCTTTTTTGTTATGGTTATGGAAAAATTAAAAATTTACTTTATTTATATTCTTATTTTAAAGTTCGTTATAAGCTCATTAAAAGCTCGTGAACATTTAACGAACAGTTCATGAACAGATTTTTTAGGCTCGAAATGAGCTCGAGCTCGGCTCGAGCTCAATAAGAAATTATATGAACAAAGTTCGAACAGGCCAAAGCTCGGATCAGCCCGAATCGTTTACAACCTTAGCAAGAGAGGTGGACTATTTTATGTTATAATGTAATATATGATTACTAAATAATGAATTTTCTACAAGATCGTTGTTTTAGGGTAAAGTAAAATACGTGTTATGTGCTTTTCGATTTTTTTAAAATTTGGTTTATATTTTTTTTATAAAAAGAGATTTGTAGTTTGCACAATTGATAAAATGAGGACTTCCATTAATTAACCGTTAAAATTGGTGACGTGACTAAAAGCATTTTTAAAAATTAAAATTTTTTTTACCCAATTACCAAACTAAGAGGAGAGGAGACTGAGCCCTCTCCGTCACCAACCCTCTCCGCTAGAAAAATCAGGTCTGGTCATAAAAATCGAATCTGGCAAGGAGTAAGGTGATGAGAGAGGAGAGGAGAGAGATAATGTGGTAGGAAAAAGAGAGAGAGGGCGGCGGTTCCTTCTGCCGGTGGTTCGTTTTTGTCGGAGGAGAGAGGGCAGTGGTTTGTTTTTCCAACGGTTCATTTTGCCGGAGGAGAGAGAGGGGGTTAAGATTTAATTAAGGAATTTAACTATGGTGTCCCGAATGATCCTCACTCTCCTGAATTTTCGAGCGTGCCTATCATCCCCTCAAATTCATCAAAAACACATTTCTCGCCCCCCTTATATTCATTCTATGTGGTAGCATAGGTGGCGAAAGTTGAAATATTAAAGGCATGGTTAATTAAAAAATTCGACTTTTAAGGATAAAGTGGGAAATTAAAATATTTGTCTTTTTCAACTCTCCATCTCCAAACCACTTCATCGCTTCAATATACTCCCTACTCTTCATCGTACCTTCTCTTCTTTAGCCATTAGCCACCATTGGGTCTCTGTTTCGAACAACCAAAATCAATAATTAATCCCTTCACACCACATCGGTTATCCGTCATTCCACCGACATAATTTTCTCATATCACTCAATCACGTTGTAATCGGAGGAGGAATCAGTCAAGCACGAGAACCGAGACAATGAGAAAATGTTGGAGCTGAAACGGAAACAAAAATTGCACACTTTATTCACCACATGATCACGTTAAGTGTTGGAGATTTTGATCGCCATGCCGAGCTTCGTGTATGTTTATTCTCCAGATTCAGCTCGATTTTATGGATTTTATGTTTCATGTTGCAATTGGATTATGGATGCTTAGTTTGGTCTTCTCTTCACTTTCTATTTTATCACTTTGTCTGGTTATTTTTTAGATTTGTTGTTCTCAAAGCTTTAAAAACAGTTTTGAAATTATACCTGTAATTGATATATAGCTTATCTTAAAAAGTAATTGAACTTCAGGACATCCAATGAACTCTATTAGTAAGGATTGGCATGAAATAATTAAGAAATTTTAATGATTATAATAATTCAGAATAGAAATGACTTGTGTTTGTAGATAATTGTTTTAGGAACAATCAATTGAACCTTCAATACCATGTTTTGTGAGAGAGCAGAGCACAATGGGGGAAGATATAGTTGTGAGGTGGTGGGAAGGTGTTGGCTTTTTATTTCAAATTTCCGGCGAACGGGTGACAGGAGAATTTAGTTTCTCTGTTATTGGATTGGTTTTTATTTGTTTGTGTTTTAAGTTTCCATATTTCAAATCGTTCTTCATGGGCGAGAGTGTACTACACTCTCCCTTGTGAGACTGGTTTAGTTCAATTAAGGGGTGAGAGGTACATTTTTGAAAAATTAAAAGGTTGAGAGATGCGTTTTTTCGAGTTCGAGGGGGCGAGAGGCACACTTAAAAGTTCAGGGGACAAAGGACCATTCTGGACAACTTTAGGAAAAGTCTCGATGCATTAGGTCGTTACAAATTATAGCTTGTATCTGTCAATATAATATATTAGAATTTTATTTAATTATTAAAAAATTATTCAATGTCATTCTAGCTAAATAATAACAATTCAACAATATCAAATCAAATCTTCCATCTTCTACACCACTCATGGGTTCAATGCCCTCTGCGTGGTCCTTTCCCGCCTCTGTTCTAGGGTTGGGATTTTTTTGATTGTGCCTTTCTGGTCATCAAAGATCGATCTCTCTTTGGGTTTTTTCAACAATGGATCTAGCAAAACTCATGGATAAGGTTAAATTATCAGCAGAGGAGGAAGCTATTGTGGATTTCGGAGAAGAAAGCTTGGGCAATCAAGGGACAGTTTCGAGCCAGGTCCTTTTTGGGAGATGGATAGCGTGAAAACCGTAGAATATTAAAGCCATGTCAAATGCCTTCTCAGCAGCCTAGAATCCCAGAAAGGGCTTCCAACTAAGAGACCTGGGGGGGAATAAATTTGTGGTGGAGTTTCTGTCGAAAAGGGATAAGGAGAAGGTTCTTGATGGAGGGCCTTGGCATTTTGAGAGACAGTTGGTGGTTTTGGCCGAACCAAAGAGCACAGATCAAGTATCAGAAGTCTCTTTATCGAAGTGCAAATTTTGGGTACGAATCTATGATCTCCCCCCTAACAGAAGGTCGGTGGGTGCGGTGAAGAAAGTGGCTGGGAAAGCGGACGTGGTGGAGGCAGTTGATAAGGTTAGCCTTTCTTTTTGGCATCTTTAAGTTCGAGCCCAAGTCGTAGTAGATGTTGACAATCCTATTGTTAGGGGAGATTTGATAATTAATGGAAAGGGTGAGACTGTGTTTATTTCATTCAGATATGAAAAGTTAACGAATTTTTGCTTCTTATGTGGTTTGTTGGGACATATTCATGAGAATTGTGAGAGTATGCCGGAGGAGTTTGAAGGCGAGGACTGGCCATATAGTCCCAATCTCAGAGCCACTCCATGTAGAGTCAAGAAAGTTACAGTGGGTGCTAGTGAAGAGAGTTTTGATAGACATTGGAGACTCTGAGTTTTCATCGGGATCTCTAAGGAGGGCTCTGTTTCAAAATGACTCAGCTAGCGTAGAGGGAAGTGAAAATGATACAACTTCAAATGGACAAACAGGCCAGAAATTATTGATCATGGATGGAAGGAGAAGCTGGGGTAGCCTAGAAGATTCTGATACTCTGGCAGGGGAGAATACGAATGGTAGTGGGAAGACAAAATTGGTTGAGGTGACAGATAGTACGGGGAGCAAGTCTGATAGAGAACGAATATTTGGGATTGATTTGAAAAAGGGGCTGATTTGGTGAAGGGGGGGGATCCATATAGATGATGTTAATAAGGTAGGAATCAGTAATCCAACTCCAGGCAATAGGGGGATAAAGAGCAGGAATTCGAGACAAATAGAGAGGGGGCTATAGGATTGGAGACAAATGAGGTGCGTAGAGGGGGCAAATGGAAACGGTTAGCTCGAGCAGAAAACCAAACAGCCTCTAATAAAGAGGACCAAAGTTTGGAGAGGAAAGCTATGATGTTGGGGGATCAAGGCAATAATAAAAGAAGAATTGATTGGATGGAATTGGACTCCGGGGAGGAACGAGTACCAAAAAGGGGCGGAAATAAGGAAATGGGAGATGATTTCGAGTTATCGGTGGCGGTTGCTCAGTAACCTCACCGGGAGCCATGAAAATCTTAAGTTGGAACGTCCGCGGATTGGACAAAGCCGTGGCGCTCCGGTATCTAACTCGCTTAGCGAGGACCCATTGCCTAGACATTCTCTTCCTTATGGAGACGAAAATAAGGAGAGAACGTTTTGTTAGTGTGAGGAGATTTTTTATAGAATTTAATTGCTTCGTTGTAGACCCTGTTGGTAAATCTGGGGGGTTAGCCCTTTTTTGGAATAAGGAGTTAAAGGTGAAGATTACTAGTTTCTCAAGGCACTGCATTAACTTTAGCATTGAATCCGATGACGGGGACAAAGAGTGGAGGGCATCTGGGATTTATGGCTGGTCGGAGGGGAATAACAAACAGTTGACTTGGAAGTTGTTTGAGGGAGATTAGTGAACAAGACAATCTTCCCTGGATTTGTTTTAGGGATTTTAATGAGATATGTTATTCATCAGAGAAAGAAGGGGTCGCAGATGAGCCATATAATGCTCTGCTTGCGTTTCGGGCATGCTTAAGGGACTGTGATCTCTTTTACATGGCCTACAAGGGTCATCCGTTTACCTGGACAAACTGTAGAGATAATGATAAAGAGATCCAGGAAAGACTGCATATATTCCTCAAAACGGTTGAATGGGATGTTCTGTTTCCTAATGCAGTCGTATTTCACCTAATCAGAGTCGCATCTGACCATTGCGTGATCCTTATGGACACCGAAGGGTCAAACTTTGGGGCAATAAACCTTTCACTTTGAAGCTATATGGACTGAGGAGGAAGCCTATCGGGTGGTTATCGAAAAAGCATGGAGAGCGGAAGGTGCTTTGGGTCAAGAGTTAGTGATGGGGAAGCTAGAGAGTTGTGTCAAGTCTCTCAAACAATGGAACTCGAGCTGCTTTGGGCATATTGGATCTCAGTTGAAGACTATTGAGAAGGAGTTCAGAGATCTAGATGAGATTACCGGGAGCTCAACTATTTCAGCTAAACGGGAGAAGCTGATCAAGAAGTACTCTTACTTGTAAGCCAAGGAAGAAATTATGTGGAAGAAAAGGTTGAGAATGCTATGGATGCTTGGAGGGGACAAAAACACAAGATTCTTTCACGGAAAAGCAAATGCCCGTCGAAAGACAAACAATATCACGAAGCTCAGGGATCAAAATGGACAACTATGTACAAAGGAGAAGGATATCATTCGGGTTATTTTGGACTATTTCAGAGATATGTTCTCCTCCAGTTGTCCGAATTCTGAGGCTCCCCCATTGGCTTTGAACTGCAGAAGGATAGATGGGAATGATAGATTGGAGCTGGAGAAACCTTATACCCCCTACGAAATTGAGCTAGCTCTTAAACAATCTCATAATCTCAAAGCCCCAGGTCTGGATGGTATGCCCCCCTTATTATATAAGAAATATTGGGATATTGTTGGGAAAGATGTGATTGATCAAGTCCTCCAAGTTTTGAACGGTGGAATTATGCCTTTGGGAATGAATCACACGTTTATTACCCTGATCCCTAAGATTAATAACCCAGAGGAGATGAAGGATCTTAGGCCAATTAGCCTTTATAATGTTATCTACAAGCTTGTATCAAAGTGTATTGCCAACAGATTAAAAGGGGTTCTTAATAAACTTATTGACTAATTCCAGACAACGCCCTGATTGCTTTTGAAGCCTTTCATTCTATGAAGCAGAATCGGTTAAAGAATAAGGGAACCTGTGTGCTAAAGCTATACATGAGCAAGGCATATGATCGGGTGGAGTGGGGCTTCCTAGAGAAGATGATGGGCTCAAAGAATTTCCCGCAACCTTTTATTGCCTTGGTTATAAAATGTATCAGTTCTGCCTCCTTTTCCTTCCTAATCAACGGGGTGCCTAAGGGTTTTCTAAAGCCAACACGAGGGCTTAGATAAGGTGATCCTATCTCACACTACCTGTTTCTAATTTGTGCTGAGGGTTTGTCAGGTATGATAAGGAGAGCTGAGCTGAATTCTTCTCTTAATGGCCTGGAATTAGGCCTTGGTGTACCGCCCATCTCCCATTTACTTTTTACGGACGATTCCCTTCTATTCTTCAAGGCTAATGAGCAGGAATGTCGAACGGTGGCAGAGATTCTAAGGTGGTATGAAGGAGTGTCAAGGTAAAAGGTGAACTATGACAAGTCAGAAATCACTTTTAGAAAGGGAATTAAAGCGGAAACTGGAGAGAAAATTAAGGATCTGTTGGGTGTTAAAGAAGTGGGCCAGCTCCCCAAATATCTTGGAATGACTTTTGTCATTGGAAGATCGAAAAAACTGGTTTTCAAATCTATTCAAGAGAAAATCTTGAAGATCAGGGGTTGGAAGGAAAAACTTTTGTCTAGAGCAGGAAGGGAAATCCTCATTAAAGCTATAGCCCAGGCTGTTCCTCAGTACATAATGAGTTGCTTTGCCTTGCCATCGTCTTTTTGTTTAGAGATCCAGCAGTTATTGGCAAACTATTGGTGGGACTCAAATGAAAAGCGAAAAGACATCCATTGGAGAAAATGGGTGAGTCTATGCATGTCAAAAAGGGATGGTGGGTTGGGTTTTAGACATATCCTTTCCCTTAACCAAGCAATGCTAGCCAAGCAACTATGGCGCTTCATTGATTCCCCTGATTCCTTATGTGCCCGAGTTTTCAAAAGCCGCTATTTCCCGAAAGGAAATGTGATGACGGCTACTGTAAGTCCTAGGGATAGCTATATATGGTGAAGCCTCATGTCAGTCCATTTCATTATCAATAAGGGCAGTTGCTGGCGGTTGGGATCTGGTGCGAACATTCGTATCTTGGAAGATCAATGGATCCCAAGTGAACCATGTTACCGTCCTCTGATCACGAACAAGCAAATCCCATTCTCCCATGTCTGTAATCTGATTGATAATGAGAAGAGATGTTGGGACGTGGAGGTGCTAAAGGAGTTCTTTCCGGATGACACGATCACTAATATACTCAAGCTCCCATTAAGTAGATCTCCTATGGTAGATTCACTTTTCTGGATTCATTCGAAGGATGGCAGGTACACGGTTAGGTCGGGGTATTATTGTGCCTATAGTTCAAATGTCGACTTTGAAAATTGGGCTTCGTCATCAAATCAGGGTAATTCGTTTTGGAGAAGGCTATGGTCCCAAAATATACAACCAAAGATCATACACTGCATTTGGAGCGCCACTGTGGGTACTCTCCCTTGTCTCTCCGCCCTTAAACAGAGGATAATTGAGGTAAATCTCATTTGTGTGATGTGTAATTGGGTTGAGGACACTTTGATCCATATTTTTAAGCAGTGTACTTTTGTAAAATTGCTATGGAAGGCTTTAGGCTTTATGGTCTATAAGTTGCTTGGTGAAAATTGTTTGCACTGGTTCCAAGAAGTTTTTCAAACTTTCTCACTTATAGAATGTGATGAGTTCTGTTGTGCTATCTGGATCCTTTGGTTTGAACATAACATGAGATGCCATGGTGAAGCTGGGCAAAATGTTGATCAACTGGTGAAACTAATTTGTTCCCAACTAGATTTTAGACCAATGGAGCCCCCCTCGTTGATAGCTGAAGTAGGTTGCAAGCCCGACGGCAAGTGGAAACCCCCGATAGAAGCAGTGCTAAAACTCAATGTTGATGTTGTGGTTCCTACTGCGGGAGGATACTGCACTGTGGGGCTTATCGTTTGAGATGCGGGTGGGAAAATTCTAATGTCAAGAGCGAAACATATTGGTCCTTGCCTTTCTATCCTTCATGCTGAGCTGAAGAGTATATATGCAGGTATGTTATTATCCTTGGAATTTGGTTATAATCGGTTGGTGATGGCCTCAGACAGCCTTTCTGCTATTCAAGCATGTAAGGGGACTGTGTGCCTTGTAGATTATGTTGGGGTAGTGAATGATATTATGGAGCTGTGTATGTGTTTTAGCAATATTAGTTTTGTCTTTGAAAGTAGAAAGGCTAATTCTGCAGCCCATAATTTAGCAAAATGGGGAGCTAAATTACCAGCCCCTGCTTTGTTGATAAAGAGTGTTCCATCCTCTATTCTTCCTTGTATTGCTGTAGACTCTTCTTGATTTTTGTTGCAATTCAAGGTTTTAAATATATAAAAAAAGAATCATTCTTGTTGGTCCCCGGGCAGCTAAAGCCAGGCGTGTCTCAGCGGAAGACTTCGTTGTTTCTCGCTGGCGCTGAGAGTTTGGACTTCCAGCGCGCTGGTGGTCTCATCGGCACTGAGAGGGACGCGAGAGACAGGCCCTGTAAGAAAAATTTCACAAGCAGTATAATAAAGATTCACAAGCGAGATTTATCCTGGTTCGGCTACCCTTGCCTACTCCAGTCCCCGGATACCCTCTCCGAGATTTT
>CAOJBJ010187169.1:0-13862 GCA_948291685.1 Euphorbia celastroides
TCATATGGGAGCCTATATATAGTGAGGAATTTATAAATTACTCAAAAGAGTTGAGTAGATTTGCTGTGGTTATTCTAGTTTATAATCTATACAGAAATTTACACAAACTTCGGTTTCGGGACCTTCAAAGAGCTTTCTGATCGAGCCTTTCATTCCAGTTTAGACACCGAATCAAGCTGTGGAACCAATCCCCGGTTTGGTCGGATTTGTTGACAGTAGGAAGGGGATGTTTGCTCATAGAAATTCGAACCGAATCGCCTCTGGAAAGTTGCTGCCTTCTCTTTCCATCAAAAGAAACCCAGGCATTGCTTCGAGCATCCTCCGGTATCTGTAAAATCTATGAGAATGATCACTTTTTCGGGTTAAAATGCTCACTTTAGAACTTCAACTAGTCCTGAAAATCCGCTCAGGTACCCAAACTATTGAAGTGACCCCGTAGGTACCTCAACTTTCAAAAAGTGTACCATTTTACTAACTCGGTGCCACGTGTCAACTTCTTATTGGCGAGAGAAAAGTCAAAAGTTGACTTTTTTAAAAAAGAGTCAAACCAACCAAATGTTGACACGTGACACTGAGATACTAAAATGATGCACTTTTTGGAAGTGGAGGTAACTACGGGGTCATTTTTTGAAAGTTGAGTACCTACGAGGACAATTTAATACTAAAGTGAGCATTACGCAATGAATGTTAGATTTTCGGGTATAACTATGTTATTTACCTTGAACTCGAGCCTAGCGGAATCTGGAAGAATGACTGGCCTAAATGAGAGGGAATGTGGGCAAATCGGGGTGAATAGCATACAAGGGACGTTTGGATGTACCTGTAGTGAAGTTTATGTTAACCGAATGAACCTTTTGACGAAAATGGAAAGTGAATTTTGGAACTGAAAATAGTAAACTAACCATTGAACCGCCAGCAGCTGTAGAATATGCTGTACTGCCAGTAGGAGTAGCCACTATCACTCCATCGCCTTGCACCTAAAAGGCGAAATCTTTGTCAAAGAAAAATCAAGGAAATCGCCTTAAGGGCATATTTGTCTTTTATAGGAGGCTCAAACTCGAGTTTTCTAAAGATCATATGGTCAAGAAAATAAGTTTAATTAAGTCGATTCAGTTCAATTCAGAACTTATAAGTTCCAATAAGTTCACTTCACATATCATAGATTCTTACAAGTTTTAAGAAGTTCACTTCAGTTCAAGAAAACAGGACCTAAGTATTGTAAACGGTAATTGAAAAGAAAAAACGAGCTCACCTTGGTTATGAGTCGATCGTGTTCAAAGCACTCAATTTTCGAGAGATAAGGATTAGAACCGCGATCAACAACAACCTCATTGAGGATATCAAAGACTTTTCCCGGCATTGCTTTGCCATTCCGAAAAATCTCACATCGAAGACGCATTCTAAGAGTTATATAAACGCCATCCAACGTGTTGTTTCCATGAATGACCTGTCTTAAGTCGTTCTTGTACCCTTCAAACTGTAGGCAACAAGTCAATCAAATAACAAGACGCAGTGCTCGCTACAAATGGAAAGACAGGCAAACAAAGAGCTTACATTGTGTGAAGTGAGAAATCCAAGTGACCCGAGATTGAATGATACAACAGGAGGAACTGCATCCCGAAATAAATTTGAAGCGTGGAGTATAACCCCATCTCCCCCTAAGCAGGCCACAAAGTCAACTCTCTCGTGGAGATCACTGCATTAGGATTTTCAAGAGGTACACTGATGAGATGTAATGAATAGACTAAATATACCGTTCATTTAAAGTTGGCATTTAAAGTATACTGCCCCAAACTTTCAGAAGTTTTTCTTAGCCCCCTAAAGTTAGCTTTTTTGATAACTTTCACCTCTAAATGCCACGTGTTAGCTTCTAGTTGGAGAGAGAAAAATGACATCTTTGAAAAGTCAAACAAACCATAAACTGACATGTGACATTTAAGGAGTGAGAGTTATAAAAAGCCAAATTTTAAAGGGATGAGCGGAACTTTTGAAACTATGTAGTTGGCCTAATAAATATTGAGCTATTTGTTCTACTGTTGATCCTAATTTGTATTACCTGGTGTCTTGACTGTAAAAGGTTTGAATAAACCCAAAACCCGGGATCCTAGCAAAAACGTCATGAACGTCTGGTTCAACAAGAACATTCATTTTCTCTTGGTGGTACAAGAAAGAGGCAACCTGCATAAAACAAACAATCAATTTTCAAAAGCAAACAAAATGATCTCAGCATCACTGTGAAGCAAGGGAACAATCTTTTAGCAGTCTAAAGAGTTACCTCTTTGGCTTCTTCCAAGAGTTCCGGCCCTAATTTCTTCAGCAACAACACAGTCTTCGGCTTTGACTTCCACATAAGCATCTGTTGCTGGGTACTGGGGTGAGTGAAGGCTAAAGAAGATTCTGTAACCTTTTCTCTGGAACACGAAAACCCATCTGTTCGAACCAGAAACATTTCAGCTTTCTTTCTTGACTGCACCCTCACAACACCGGTTGTAGAAGCACACATGTCTCCTTCTATGGACTCCAACTCATCATCACTTAAATAGGCTCCGTTTTGTGCATCAAGTGTTTCCACAGATTTGGCCATAGTAGCAGTCTTCATTGCATTTTCAGAGATACCGGCATTTTTCTCAAAATCAGGGTACCTTAGCCCT
Organism: Euphorbia celastroides; assembly: GCA_948291685.1. Lineage (NCBI taxonomy): Eukaryota > Viridiplantae > Streptophyta > Magnoliopsida > Malpighiales > Euphorbiaceae > Euphorbia > Euphorbia celastroides. The sequence goes on from CAOJBJ010187169.1 coordinate 2,652, forward strand.
TCAACGGATGAGCCCTGAAGCTTTGAAGATCCATTTTCAATGCTAATTGACCCATTTGATCTTTTGAACTCCCTTGTTTTAGCCTCAACACCCACTATCGCTTTGGAAACAGGCAACTGTTTGAAGTTATTGGAATCTTTGCCAGCCAGTGTAGGAGGTGATATTCTTCTGGACTTTAGAAACTTAGACATGTCTGACTTAGAGAAAATATTGGAAGGCGGAATTTGTGCCTTGAGAGGGTCGATTTCACCGAAGCTTATAGGAGCGTCTCTCTCATTTTCAACTTCTTCTTTGACTGTTGTACCGTTTTCAGGAACAGCACCATTATATGACCCATTGATGCTTTTGCCGCTTTGATTCTCAACTGGAGAAATAATTTCCGGAAGCGCACCATTTGAACCGGTAAATCCATTCTCTTCTATGATTGGCTCTTGTAATTTTCTCTCCTGCAATTGGTTACTCCTTGCCATGTACTGTCTCCATCTAGAAATCATAGCAGAAGTTCTCCAAGCCCCTTCTTTGCTATGAAGATAGATCGGCTTTTTGCTGCAATCAGAGATCAAAGATGCAAACTTTTCAACCTGTTCAACTGAAGGAGCTGTCCTAACTTCAACAGGAATTTTAACCAGTTCGATTTTTCCCGACATAATTGCAGCATCTACAGCTGCTTGATAAAAGTTATCTTTCACAGTTTCCGCCCTAATATCCACAATCGTCTTAAAACCTTTCTCCAACAACCAATTCAAACTCTCCTCTGTCACCTGGCCACCCTTCCAAAATGCAACTTCAGGAGATTCAGAAGCTAAATCCTCTTTCGAAGTGGAATAATAAACAGGACTCCAGTTGGAAAACAGCGTGGGACAAGGGTAATCATCATTCCGAAGAAATCCCGAATCATAGCAAACGTTTTTCAACCTCTGCAATTTTCGCCATAGATTCAAGTACCGATCATCACCGAGTGTCAAATAGTTTTCTAGGGCAACATGTAAGCTCTCACAACACCTTTTCATCTCGTTCTTGAAAACAGCAAGTGGAGGGAGCTTATCTTCCATCATACTAAGATCTTTAACCCGAAAAGAACCCATGCTAGAGGATCGTCCCGAAAGAACATCGTCTCTTGCTTTGTTGAGAAGTGATATTATGCAACCGAGCACAGAGACTATTTTGACTTCCAGTAACGGTTTTTCCTCGGGTGAGAAACCATATGAGACGCTGCATTCGCCGGTTACTGGGTTGCATAATGTGTCCATTATTGCAGCGTGAAGGCGTTCTGCTGTTCTGAATATTCTACAATACGCCTCAACTTCAGCTATATCTCCAGGGACTGGACCGACCCAAGGCAACTGCAATGGATCATTAGACTGGATAATCTGGCAATTATTATAGCAAAATAAACAGCAGTCTAGTAATTAATGCATTTAACGTGATTCCCAGCTGAGAATTAGCTGTTATACCTTAAAAACCCAACAAAATACAACATTTGCTAATTGTTAGAAGGCAAAAATAAAACCAAAAATTCAAAGCCTCAACTCTCTGGGGCATTTCATCGAACAGTTGGAGACCAAATACACAACCAATTTGAAACTACAGCATAAAAGCAGATACAGCAAGGGAGCAACAGAGGGAGGGGGAATACCTGAGAATCAAAATCCAAATAGCGGGGAAAAGCACTGGACAAGTCGGCACTGACAATGAACTTAATCTTCTTCGTCTTCAACCTATCTTTTCTCCGCGATTGGAATCCATAGCCAAAACCTACAATCCTATCTCCTCTATGAAGCGAGCAGAGGCAAGGTGAATTTCCGGCAAGTAGGGATACCCGATTCATGTCGATAACTGGGCAGAAAAAGAGGCATGACACCATCGGGACTGAAATTCAGAAAGAATGCATCTTTTACAGGAAATCAGATAACGGGAAATTAGATAAGAGGGGAAATTTGATGGGAAAGTGATGTTTTTCTATTGGGTCTTGTGGTGGAGGTGATTTTGGTCTCGCTTTCCCCCTTCCATTACTGATTTGACTGCTACTGTTGGATTCTCCGATGTGGAGATTGCAACTGGTTATGCTGGTTTTTTTTTAAAAAAAAGTTTTCCTCTTTTCTCTCACAATTTTTGTTCTTCTGCAATACGACGTCGTTACGATTGCATCAGAAGAATCATTTTGATTTCTAATATCAATACTCCTGTAAATGAAGAGAGAAATATTTAAAGAGCCACTTCTCGAAACTACGGCAACTATTTTGGGTGACACAATTTGTGTTCATAATGAGAGAAAATGGATTAATAAGAGTAGTTTTATACCCTTTCTTTTCAACTTTTTTTCATTATTTTCATTCAGTTAAATTTAGATTCATTAAGCTTCAATTAAGTTCAATTTCATTAATTTCTATTAAATGTTAAATAAATTACATTCGGTTTATTAAATTTTAACAAATTTTAATTAAATTTTAAGTCCATTAGATTTTGATTGGTTTAATATAAATTTTATTAAACTTCAATAAGTTTCGTTAAATTTTCATTAAGTTTCTATCATTAAATTTTATTTTGTCTCCTATTAAATTTCAGTTAAGTTTCGATTCAGTCCAAAACAACAGACCTTCATCTAATTTTACACAATTCCTATTCTGCCACACATTTTTGATTTTTCATTGGACTTTTGTGCAAGTAATTTATATATGCACGGTCGAAAACAATATCACATATTACACAAATTTGCATAATATGCTAAATGTTGTAATTTTGAGAATAGGTTGCCACATATATCATATTTTTTTTTTAAAAAAAAAGGAAGACAAGAAGAATAAATGGACATTTCGACAAGGCCAAACACTAAATAGGAGCTCTATATTATGATTGACACATGCATCATTCAATTACATGACCGTGACTATTATTCTTAAGTTGCAAAATCTGGAATTCCTCGACCAAAAAAATAACAGAAAAAGCCACACCATAAGATTTTAAGAGGAGAACATAACGGAAAATGACCTGCACTTTTCGGATTTTTTCCCAGAATATTGCAATAAATGGTTACTTAACAGGGAAAAAGATAAGTTCGATTCCGAAACAACCAAAAATTAGCACATGGATCATCGAATTGCATGACTGTTATACTAAAGTTGATAAATCCAAAACTCTTCTACGATGTCCAAAAATCTGTACAAAAAGATAACCGAAAGAGCAGAAACTAGCTCAACGATTTTTCTCAAGCCATACATCAGATATTTCTCGAATTAAAACACTAAAAAAATGTATAAACCACTGCTGATTAGCGACTCACCAGCATAGTGAAGTGCATTGAAGATCCTATGTAAGGTTGTATGCTCTTGGTTATCTGTCTTGTCGAGGCCGAACAAAAAATGGATTGAGTCAAAACCGAAAAAGTTTAGCTCGGGTTGCATCAAAATATTGTCCTTCGCCTTAAATAATTTACTCGTTTTCTGAGGGGGTTGTTGTCTATCATGTTAAGCTACTCCGGGTTCGAACCCTATCTATAAGCATTTGCCTACCCGACAAATCTTCTTCATAAACAACGACCTGTTATAACAACATGGAGTGATTTTCAGGCTGCAATATGACATATATGAAAAAAAAGCCATGAAATGACAAAACATTTGCAGATGAGCAAGAGCAGAAACCTGAGATTCGGTTTGAGTTTCACTAAACCCGTCATATGTTGCTGTTTTTATGTCTTCAGAAGACTTTTTTATCTCATCTCTATTCCCAGTTCTGGAAAGAAATAAGCATGCACGAAAGTCATATAAGGAAAACGAAACAAACAGACTGGAAAGCTTGGTTAAATCATAAGTTTAAATAGTTTAATTATCAGTAAAATAAAACAAACACATACTAAGTTACAGATGAGAAAAGTACAAGATTAACGAGGTTACCTGTTTTGCCTGTTATAATCAATGACAGAGCGAGATCCCCCGTGTTGCTGAGCAATGATTGGATTAGATGGATATAGCTGTTGCATTGTGAAGGGTTAAACAGAAGTATAGTTCGAAAAAGCATAAGAAAAAGAATTATGAGATGAAGGAATACATTTTTATCAGGTTCAGCATTAACCGGGGACCGATTTGCAGGAATCTACAGTAAGAAAAGAATAAATTACTCAATGAAACTAAGCATTAAACTCAAAATTGATAAATCATTAGAAGCTTAACCTCGTTTGTCAGCTCTAAGAAGTCCTCAATTTCAGCAGCAACATCAGGAGAACTATGAGAGGCATCTTTCGAATTGTTTTCTACTACAGTGTTGTCCATTGGATCATCTAAACAAGCTTCGGAAGAAAGCAACGCTTTCATGTCTCGAGTTTCTAGAAGCTTTGCCTTTTTAGAATAATCAATAGGCCATAGATCCGAAACACCGCCAGAAGATTCTGCATTATCTTTTGACTTGCCAATTGGATTATCTGAGCAAACTCCAGAGGAAAGCAACTCCTTCCAGTCATCAGTCTCAATAAGCTTCGCCTTTTTAGAGTTATCGGTGGGCCCTACACCAGGAACACTATGGGAGAATTCTATAGTGTCTTTTGAATTGTTGTCTCCAAAGGATTTCCTGCTGCCTATTTGATTATCTAAACTAACTCCAGAAACCAACACCTTCTCTTCAGGAGTTTCAAGAAGTCTTGCCTTCTTCGAGCAATCAATAGGCTTTTGGGCCTGTTCTGCAGAAGTGTTGATTCTTCTAGATCTAAATTGTGAGACTAAACTGCCAGCTGTTTCGAGAAGCCTCGCCTTCTTCAAGCAATCAGTAGGGTTTTGGGTCTCTTCTGCAGAGGTATCAATTCTTCTAGAACTAGTTTGAGCAACTGAACTTCTCATGTCTTGAGATTGGCTCACAAATTGAGATGGATCTCCAGAAAACATTCCAGTAGCTTGGCTAAACACGAATGACCCAACCCCCTGGTTTGGTGATGTTACTTCTTTGGGCCGAAATCCATCAACTGCAACAACTTTATTCTGTCAAAAGGAGTAGATGAAATAGTAAGTTAAAATTTCTATCGGTGAAGAAAATGAACAAATCCACTTAAAATACACACGGTATTAAGAATATACCTGCCTGACACATTCGTATAACCACTCAGATGTAACTGAGCATATGCCCCGTTGACAAGCAAATTCATATTTTGGTCCTGCTGCAAATTTGCATATCAGATGGGTAACCTTTCTAGTTATTTTCTCCCCAAATTTAGCTCCCAGAGCAAAGCACAAGTTTCCTAACAATAATTTATCTTTCTCCTCGTGCTGTGAGAAGCAAAACCGGAAGTTCTCAAAACCGGGCAAAGGAATCTGGCAGGGAAGCGGTGAATATATAATGTGGCCACAAACATCGAACAGGCATTCATCCTTCAATAGCAGAAGTAGTCATTAGTAATTCAAACTGGGGTAGAAAAGAAAAATCTAAACAAACAAATCTATAATTTAGGTAATCTATCAATGGAATAAATTCTTGAGCTGAAAGAACAGAATGCAGAAGCCGCATCCATAAGAAAAAGAAGCAACCACTGCAAGATGACTATTAGTCAAGAACAGATGGTTATGTTTTCTTAATGCTATTTGAGGTGATAAGATTGGTATAATGCTCGATACATACAAGATGAAAGAACTGAAAAAAGCCATAAAAGAAATTCAAAGATACATCTCAGTCCATAGGTAGAAATAAAAGGGCATCCTTGAAAAAGATTATGTAATTTTTGAATCCATCTATTTTACAAATGACATTTTCTGGTGTCTTTTGTTTTTTGTTTCTACTTCTATTTCTGTTTCCATATAGGTTTTCATTTCTGTGCTACCTAGATAAGCTAAGAAGAGCAAGGAGCATGAGAACAGCCATAAATGCTAGCTCTTGTTTTGATTACAAATTTGTGTCATGATAAAGCAATTTCAAGAAAAACTGTAGTAATTTGAAGTTCAGCATCTAAAAGGTCAGTGAAATGTACCTTCAAACAAGATCGGACCCAATGACTAGACACAATAGTAGCTTTACTAACATTTGTAGACTTTGGTACCACGCCATGGCATTCTATTATGAAGTGCACATTCTGTGGTGCATAATCTTCCACGATCTCCCCTCCCCCTTGACAAACCCAATCAATGATATCGTCTCTCTGAAATAAGAAAATAAATAAATGATGACAAAATGAATATAGGCTACTAAAACAAATTAAGAACAGCCAGCTTATACAAAGTATTTCTAACAATACACCATAACAACCACCATGCTTTTTTCTCTAACTTCATCTGAGATGCAATTCAAAGCACTTACCCTGTCTTTGGGGAAATAATCAGAAAAGCAAAACCTTTTCCCCTTGAATACATTTAAGGCCTTCTGATTTGGATGGCTGGAAATATGCTGCTTCTTCTTACCATCTTTTATTTGATCATTATTAAAAAATAGATTCTGCTGGGTTTGTCTTACACCTCCACTCTCATTAATGTTGATTTGTGATTTCACTTCTCTATTTTTGTCCGCTGAAGATATTATCCCAACACCAGAGCTTTCACTTCCCAGAAACTTGTCGGGTTGAGAGCTCGACTTGATACTAGAGACTTTACCTTGATTGGTGCCATATGTACCAGCTGCCACTCCTTTGTTGGAGAGCACAGAATCTAATTAACCACGCAAAGCATCAGGAAACAGCACATGCATTACGGAAATTCCTTCTCTAGTACGAAAATAAATCAACCCAGTAAAAAAACAAAACAAAACCCAACCAAAGCAGAAAATAAGAAATACAGAAACCTTTTGGAATGAGCAAGTCATAAGCAATATGATGTCTCAAAACGGGCATTTCTTTCTTTTCTCGATCACAATCTTCAAGCCAAGTGGGTCTAACAACATGAATAACACCCGAAGCAGCAATGCATCTCAGTTCCTTTTTTTCACTGGAAGATAAACGTAAGAATTATCAAAGAACAAGAAGAGAAAAGATGCAGAAACGGATTCCATTAATATGACCTACCCTAGAAGATAAACACAATCAATAGAAAAACAGTGCAACTTGAGATCAGTCACACGTTGGCATTGAACGATTATAAACAAATATGACAGTACAAAAGGCATTGAATATTTGTTAGCATGTAGATATGTACTCATTACATTGATAGTGAATATACTAGAAAAGACTTACACCTCTGTTGGAGCTCCAACTACAATATGCGTCAATTTATCATTGAAAGACACGTAGCGAGAACCCCCACCTCTTCGCACAATATTCACCAATTTACGCATTTCACAAGCTTCAAAGCCAACGAGTGATATTTTGCACTCTGACAAGTACAGATCGTCTTCAGATTGAGAGTCATCAGCAACAGAGGTGTGTCTCATTATGGGGATGTGCCATAGGTTGCTCATCATGCAGCCCTTTCGTTAAGCCAGGGGGATCTGAAAACATAGAAGACATGTTCTGGGAGACAGTAGTTTCCAAATCCAAATCAGAAACACCAGCAGAAGGATGAGATGGCAAGAAGGATTCTGCAGCTCCTGAATTTTGAATAGATGATGAATTTCCAGGAGCCCTTTCTTGGCTTTGCTGCACTGCTGAGTAAGTCTTCAAGGTTTTATTTGAAGATACTGAACCACTTTGAACAGGATAGGAGTCCTCATCAAGGCATGCTACACAACAAAGAAGATGTACGGAAATTTGATGACAACTCAAAAAATCTTCTAGACACATTGTCAGAACAAAAAAGAACATAATTGACATGAAACATACATCTTCTAGCAACAGATTACTGAAACCATTTCCGAGTAACTATGTGAATGTGGCCCCACCTTCGTGCAACCTTGAACTTATCACCTACTGGAGCTTACCAAAAGTCAAGGAATACAAGTTCCATCCTTCATAAAACTTCAGAAATTTTTTATATGCATGTTATGATGACTAATGAAGAGAAAACGCTGGCAGGATAATAATCCTAAAAGATAGGTAATTTGCTTTCTAGATAAATTCATTTTGGTAGCTCTATATGAAGAGAATGAGCAACAGCCAACCAACCAACCAAGCCTTAATCCCATGCTAGATGGGGTCGGCTAGGGAAAATAAACAACAAAAACAAGTTATTTCTGAATGAAAAGTCAAATAGCAGTGGCTTATTTTGGATATAATAGCGCAAATGAAACAACAACACATAATTAATGATACAACCCTGTATAATTCAGAGTCAAGTAACAAATTGAAACGACATTAGACACGAAAACCAATATAAACATCTCAAAGAAATCATGAAATGGATATATCGCAGATCATATGGGTGCAAGCTTTTGTGAGCTCAGCAGAGTATTTTCCACCATTTTGAGTAATTACTTTCTCAATCTCCTTTCGCTCATCTGAGAAGCTAACAAATAGCATCAGCAAAGAAATAGGTAAATTGGAGAGAATGACAGAGAGCTTTATATCATAACCTGCAGGTATTCTGGTAACACTTATCACTAATCCAGAAAATGGAAGAATTTTGTATGGATCCTGAGGAACAACACGGTGCTCAGTCCAGCATTGATATAACCAATTAATAGAAACAACTGGTTTCTTCAAAATATTTACAGCCCACTGCCAGAAGAAAAAGAAAAAAAAGTCAACACTCATTAAATAACATATGACATTTCAATATTCTACATGCCTGTATCAAAAAATCAATATTATATATCCAAATTAGGCTGCCTTGACTGAAACATAACATAATTCAATTTTGGCCTGAAAAAGATCATTCCGTAAATCACAAAATTTGAGTGCTCAATTGGACTTTTAGCTCAATAAAAAGATTTGGAAATCCAAAACACCAGATAGGAGCAAAGTCGTGATCAACATAATTGAATTATAACCAATTACAAGTATTCAAGACACTGAAATTAATTTTTCACCATAGCAACCAAAGATGCACATATGCAATAGTGGCTATGGATAAAAAGAGAGTAAGCAAGGATCGAGTAAATCACATTTACAAAAAAGTAACTTAGTAAAAACTTGATTACAAAATGAAGTTAACTGCAGTTCCTAACCTTATACTTTGCAGCCAAAACATTCTTTAGAACAACAAAACTAACATCCAGCGTTGCTTTGGTGAGCAACTGTCCACCCATTGATGTTACCATCTTTTCTATCTCAATCTGCGTTTTAATCATAATCATGAGAACGACCAATAATAATATAATGGAAGCAAGAGGAGAAAAAAGAGAAATTCAGGTACCAAACATAAGTGATAATAGGTTCAGAAACTAATGCAGTACATATATTAACCTGTTGTAGGTTGTAACGTATTGATCTACCTTTTCGCTTGTTTCAAACCCAGACACAAGTACTCTGAGGCCATCCATCGCAAGGCAACAAGTGAATCCTTTTTTCGGAAGTGCCTTATGTTCTTTCGCACATGAAAGCACACACTGAGGACCTTCCCAGTCATAAACAAGACAAAACAAAAGTCAGCCATACACTACAATACATAAAGTTAATGTTTGGCCATTCAAATAGTCCAAAACAATCAATGGCCATTGGTTTCTTGGATGTCCCTGTATTTACTCCATGCATCCTATAGCATGCTAATAAAAGTATGCATGGTCATTTTCACCATCTTCAATCTTTCCCTTGTTTCTCATTTCTCAATATGAAAAGGATAATATAACCAGGCAAATCAGAAATAAAATCAAAACCCCTTCATAAGAAAAGTTGACAGCACTGCACTACAACCAATTCATCGAATTACCTATGCTCAGTTTATTCATTATGCGAAAAATCTCACAAAGCTTCACAATATAAGATCAATCAAAAACACTTAAAAGACAGCAAACACAACTGCCATATGAAAGCATTTCACATAATCAGTAGACTGCACTGATCTAAAATAAGTTAATAAAACTTATATGTTCTAACTCTGTACCAAGTAATGAATCTCACAAGCTCAAAATCCAAACTCTTCGTTCTAATCCAAACTCTTCGTCACAAATCAGATATAAATCAGCCAAAAACAAAACCAAAGAAAAGACAATATAAAAGAAAATACCTAGCAAATTACATCCCTTAGCTCTAAGATCCTCGAACTTCTCCTGAAACAGAAAACACAAAATTAAGCGAGATCAACCAGCGACAGCACAAAATAGACCAAATCAGCTATACAGACGTGGTCAGAGGAGGAGATGATGTGGAAATCGTCGGGGCCATTGCGGGAGGGATCGCAGCAGAGGAAAACCTGGGCGCCGTTGAGCTTGAGGGCGTCGAGGAGAGCGTCGAAGACCTCCGGCGGAACTAAGTTGCGCGACATGAAGACATTGGCGCCCTTGAACGTCTGCGTCTTCAGCATCGTCGTCTCTGAGTTGCAGAGAGAGAGCGAATTGGGGGAATTGAAGAGAGGGAAAATGAGAGCATGAAAAAGGCGGGAAGGGAAAGAGGGGGCGACGTGTAGCTCATCTGCATCAATGGAGGAATCAAAAGCTATTTTTAATTTCATTACAATTTTTTATTTTGCATTTTCATTTGGGCTTCCAGTTACAAGCCCATACAAGTTCGAATTTATATGGGCTGGGCCCGCATGGCCTCGTATAAAATGGCAAGTTTAGTCGTTTTTGACTTATTCTTCATTCAGTTCAATTGCATGTGTTGGAATCAATTCATGGAATTTTAAATAATTTGATATCAATTTCAATTTTATTAAGTTTCAATAAATTTCATTTTGCTGCCATTACATTACATTCAATTCAATTATATCATCCCTCGTTCACTCTAAAAGAACAGGCCTATATAACATATAACCTAAGTAAGACACTAGAAAGTTTACATTTCGGTCATATGTTGATTTACAAAAATAGTTACAAGTTTTTGTTAATTACTTGTCATTCTCTCCACGTTTGTATTCAGTGAAATTTAAACATACTTCTCCTTTCACATATATAAAATTCGAAATTAGTTTTACTCACATGTACAAAACATATAGTTTCATTGCACCATTAAAGTAAAAATGGTAGATATTCAAAGGGTTATTAGGAGTATAACTTTCTACCATTCTGAATTATATAGTTACAGGCCAGTTAGAAAAATTTTCTGACAAACAGACCAGTTGCTACTTTTCCTCAAAAAAAGATCAAATCATAGGACCAAACAACATTGATAAAGAGACTTAAAAGTATCAAAGTTGCAGGTCAAAAGCATTGCATTAATTGTGCAGTAAAGTACAGTAGACTCCTATCTATTCAAAAGCAAGAAACATGTATTCAACA
>CAOJBJ010188108.1:0-10647 GCA_948291685.1 Euphorbia celastroides
ATAAAAAGGAGAATTGAAGACGATGAAATGTACGAAGAAAATTGCTTAAGTCGAATCTCTGCTGAAATATCTGCTCAAAAGCAATTTTCAAAATCTCTCAATAGTGAGTCTGTTGAGAGTTCTGAATTTTTCCCTTCAGAAGTGAAATCAGTTATAATAGCTAGGTATAAGGCTTATTCTGTTTCATTCTGAGTAGAATGAGTGGAAATGGTGTCCATTCAGTGGGTTAGAGTTTAAGTTGCTAAGGAGGGTACTTTGCAACTGGGTTGTCTCTATAAAAATTCATTCAGTAAGTGAGAGTTTAGGCTGTAGAGGAGGAACTCTGTAGCTGGTACAACTCAAAGAGCTTAGGTTGCTGAGGAGGGTACTCTGTAAGCAGTAAACTCTGTAAGAAGGTTTCTCCGCCGATAAGGAGTCACTAGTGGATTAAAGCTCGGAAAGGGTATCCGGGGACTGGAGTAGGCACAGGCTGCCGAGCTAGGATAAATCTCGCTGGTGAAATCTTTCATACTTTGCTTTTTATCTAACTTATTTCATACTCACAGTGAAAGTTTATCTTCGTTGATCAGAGAGGGAACTAAGATAAAAATTAAAAAGATTGCATTAAAACAAATTCAAAGAAAAAATAGTCATTCACCCCCTGACACCTGTAAACTTCCCTAAGGGACCAACATAAACAATTTATATCATTTATATTTAATCAATGTTTGTGATAGTTCAAACTGCAACTCTACTAACTTTAAACTTTGAAGAAATATTGTCTAACTTTTATTCTTAAAAAAATGTAGTCTAGATTTGCATAATATACAGGAGATATTGCGAAGTGTAAAGTTTTTTAAGAGCATCTTCAATAGATGGTGGATTCTATGATTATGTGGATCATGGAATAGACACTTAAATTGATGGTGTGAAAATATAGACACTACAAAAAAATATATTTACAATAAATTATCTATTCGAATGTGCATTGTGATTTTTTTAATACAATTTAATGATAAAAAATTAAATAATTTCTTTACTCAACTAGATTCATATTAAAAAAATATAAAATTAATTACATAAACTTCTATTTGAATATCTATTTGTGAAAGATCAAATAGACAATGTGCATAATAAATGATGACTCATTATCATTGAAAAGGGAATATACATTCTATTGGAGAGCAATTTTTTCATTCAATGTCTATTAATACTTACTTGTCAAGAAGATTATTAGAATAGACATATTATTGAAAATGCTCTAATGGTGGCATTTAAGGCGAAGCCATTGATTAGCTTAGAGTGCGAATGTGTTCCACCCCAACTAAACTTACGGCAGCCAAAGTCTCCTATTCGGTAATTGGGTTCTTTTTTGCCCTTCCCACTCAATTAATAGGAGAAAAATAATAACTGGCAACAACTTTGACCACATTGCCATGCCATTGATTAGGATTTCTATCTCTACAAAATAAATCAAAGTACTAAATATTGTATAAAAAACAAATTTAAAAGCTATACACATTTTAAGTCATGTATAATTTATTATTTCAAAAACTTTACTTGAAGCTCTATTTTAACATTATTTAGTTGATACATTTAATATATTCCAACCTACTGACAAAAACAAAAAAATTGTATATATAACTTTGGAGGATTTCCATATTTGGAGCACACATTTGATATACAAGTCAGATTGCAAGCTTCTTTCATACATATAAATTTCTTTATCTATGGACGACTATTTGATTTGTTATTAGCAATATTATGCAATATTTATAATTAGGCTGTACTCTATTGGTCTGGACCAAATAAAAGTTGATTTCAGCATAAGTTTCAAACTTCTAAACTAAGCTCTAACGGATGTCTAAAATAACATGATATGCTTTTTTTTAATAATTGACAAATCATTGAACAGATTGAGTGTGGAACTCAAAATTTCCCACCTCTATTTTAGAAGTTGTACTAATTGAAATACAAGCAACTGGGAAGATGATATTTGTATTATTTATCACAAAGATGAGAGGTCTTATATCCAAACTCTTGTTACCAGTGTTTTAAAAAGCGCTAGGCGCTAGTCAGGCGGCAGAGGGTCTCAGGAGTCTAGGCGGGGATTAATTGGGATCTAAGTGGGGCCTGGACTTCGACCTAGACAGAGTTCATTTTATTATTATATATTATATTTTTTAAAAGTATTGAGATTATGAATTCATTTATAAGGTAATGAGATAAATTTAATTAAAAAAAATAATTTGTAAGATTATAAAATATTAAAATCTATATTTGAAACAATGTTTGAAGAATAATTAGATGCTAGTTAAATGACCGAAATGTTATTGTATGTGATATAGAACAAATCATTTCTCATTTTAAGATTCAAAATGTGAACTATATAGTTAAACTACTTTAATGTACCAAAATTTTGCCAACAAAACTATTTTTTATGTGTAAAAAGATTTAAACTATGTTTATTTTAGATATTGATATCTTTAAAATTAGAATTTAGGCTTTACCTAGGCAGAAAAAATCGAATTAGATGGTATTAGGCGGCACTAAATCGGCCTAGCACCTAAAAACGTCCTAAGAACCTAAAGTCAGCCGACAAGCTCAAAAATAGGACCTAGACGGGATCTCGGCGGAACTAGACGAGGATTTTTAAAACACTGCTTGTTAGTTGTTACAAAGGAAAAAAGCAAATGAAAAATTTGCCTCGACTCTTATTTGCTTGAAACGCCACTAGATAATATTGTTGGTGGCTAGCTTTTAGATCCGTAGGATGGTACCCAAGAATAAAGTTAGAAATAAGGGTCCACAAAATCACTCGTAGAAATTCCAATTTAAAATTGCGTGAATTGGCCTGATTGATTAAGTAGTTATGGTGGTTAGGTCTTAACCATCAATTACATTAAGTACCAAATCTAATCCACAAACTGGTTTTGGAATGAAACTATAGCAGCAAAGTATATAAGAATTCAGAATGACAGTTATACCCCTTCCAATTTACAAGTGCGAATCTCTGATCACTTCATGGTGACTGCTCCTATAAATCTACTGCTCAGTACAAACAGTGGAGATTGTGACTTGTGATTTCCTACTTGAGTGGGACCCTTTTACAGTAACATAATGCTTTTAAGAGTTGCAGCAAATTTTGTTATAAGGAAAATAAAAAAGAGTTGACCTAGGGTTGCCATATATTTTTAAGTATTTCTTTGAAGGCGATGTTAATAAAAGGCAAAGAAGAATTGGATTGGGGAAAGCAACGTATCTTCATTTCTTGACACAAAAGGGAGTCTCATTGTCCACACAACTAGTGTGAAAGGTCCAACACCTACCTAGGCTTTCATTTTGGATGATTTTAAATGATAATTTATATTGTCATCAAATCTTTTGTTTATAAAATGAGAACCATTCCCAAAGAGAACAATGTAATGTAGTAGTAAAATTCTATATAATGTAACTTATAGATTTATGAAGTAATATTATTAGATTCAATAACTTTGCTACATAGTACACATGAATTATCAATATCCGCTAACAAAACTGTAACAATCATCAGCAATTGCTTGGCCAAACAAGTTATAAATGTATAGCCAACGATTAGTTTTATAAGTTCGAGATCATGAGTTACAAGTTTCGAAGTTTGAGTCTCACCCTGACATTAGATATTGCACCCTTAATACACAGTGGGAACAGTAAAAAAGTAACTTAGTTTGTTGAGGGCATGCAACTGCATAGTTAAAAATGTGGAAACACTAACTTAAAAAATAAAAAAAAGAAAATCAAATAGCTTTCTTTCCAATTTAGCCATCTATACCCTTTTATGAGGCACAAGGAAAAGAAGTCTATCTCAACAGTGCGCCACCTAAATCCATTCAAATGATGTCTTAATGGAAAGACAGCAAACTACAAAAGTATAAAAGCTTACTCTAAGTAGTTGGAAATCATTTCAGAAATAATCCCTCATAAGTTAAGATTTTAAAAGGACATCTGGGATTGTGCACTTGTAAAGTAGTAGAAAGTCACAAGAACACGCAATAGAAAGTGAAAGGTTGTAGATTACATTACCTGGTTTGTGGGTCCAGTGCAGTTCTGCATGTTTCACCCATCTAATTTCTGTCTATTTTCTAGTGAAAATACAATGCAACCATCAGTAAAATTAGTAAAATGAATTGTGTGGACATATTCTAGATTAAGAATAAATACCAGAAATCTTATTCTATAAACATGTTGAAATGACTGCCAAGTACATTATCAGTGGTTTGCTGGAATTAGAATTTGTTGGAAAAGATATGCATAAAGGAAGGTGAATACTGTAGACAAGTGATAGAAATTTAATCAACGTGTACTTTTTATTCATATTCCTTGACATACACAACGGTTGACACATTCTAGGTCTTATTTACCAACAAATTAATTCTAAAACAAAATAATTTTAATCCAGAAAGCTCTAAGAAAGAATTCAGAATTTCATTCAATCTTAATGTCTGTTATGATCCGACTTTTAACAAGACGTCTATGGCTAAACAACTGTAGAATCTATTCTGCTTAGAAAGCATGTTTCTCCGTTTTGACTGAGGCTGACCTCGTAAAGTTCATCACTTGCACTATAAGGTCTGGTGACAATTGTTGAATAAGTAGCAAAAAGAGAATTAGTTTATGCTGGAGAAAATATATACTATATGCCATTCTTCTCACTTCTTCGAAAAAACTTCTTCCCTCGGGAAGTCTGTATTGTTTTTTACCGATTTCTCAATGGCAAAATATAGTGATAAATATGTAAAGAAACATACATAAACTCGGTTTCCTATTTCTTATTGGCATGCACTCGAGGTGACTTGTAGTCAAAAGTGTGAAGACCAGTTTGACATTGCTTTATGGTATTGTTATACCAAAATACTACCCTTTAAAACTTTCATAATAGAACAGATTTTAGACTCAAGAAAACAGTTTCAAACCGTCATAAAGTTTAAAACTATAAGCTCTTTAAGGAAAAAAAGATAATTAAGAGCTCTTATTGATGTTAAATGGGGAATATATTCAGAAATCAGTTCCAAATTTCCAATAATACGTGCATATTCAAACTTCAAACACTCTACATATGAATTTCGAAAACCTAAAACACTAGGGTATTATGATATTGTTATCCATAAGGTCCTAATTATAATTTATAACACGTAACTTGCAACATCCATGATAAATCACCATCTCCTCGTATTGCTTTCTTGTCTACAGCCCACGTGTCATGCACTTGACACACTACACTTTTAACGTAGATGAACCTGCCCTAGTAGGCACAATCCTTTTTTTTTCTGAGGCTCTCATAAAGCTATCTTCTTTTCTGTAATGTAAAGTAAATGAATGATGCATCGCTTTTCAATTTTTTAAAGTGGAGAAAGTGCTTTTGTCTCGCACAAGACTAATAGATTGAGTCATGCTAAGCAAAGCTCGCCTATTGGCTCAAATGGGTCTCCACTCATCATGCCCCACTTGCCCAACGTCTTACTTTTCTCCACCGAACAATAAGTTTTATGATTTATTTACTTGCAATAATATCTAAACCTGCCATTTCTCCACTTTTTGATTTTTTTTTAATTTGTTTAGCTTTTGAATAAATGTCATTTTTTTTATATATGAGTGTCATTTTTAATTTTTGCGTATTTTTCTACTTTGCTCCCTGTAAAAGACAAAAAAAGTAATAAAGAGTCATGCTTTATTTTATAATATCTTACTTTAATTAAGGGTATATTAATATTTTATAATGTTATTTAATGTTATTTTGGTATTGATGAGTATGTGAAAAATGACACTTATTAAAAAATAAAAAGAGTAATGATAATCCTCCAATTTTGATTTCCGAACACACTATGTCTGTCGGATCTAACGGTACTCTTGTTCAAACTAATTTCAACATGCATGTGTATAATGAACTCGAGAAAGTTGACTAACTTAATTTGACTCCTAGAATTATGGACTAGAGTTTTGTACATTATTTCCCTCGTAAAATTATCTGCTTTCCTTACTTTTATGTTTTTTTTGGCAAAAAAACCATCTAAATTTCTTTAAGTTTGTCTCAGTTTGCCTCTCGCCTTCTAAACTTTTCAAAGTTTCACTCGTCCCATGAACTTGTAGAATTGTATTTCTTCACTCCCTTCAACTTCTAAAAATGCATCATTTCGCCCATAAATGTCATGTGTCGGTTTTTGATAGGCTTCATTAAATAACATTATAAAATACTAATATACTCTTAATTAAAAACTGATAGGCTTCAAAATGTCATCAAATTAGAAATTAACATGTGAAATTTCAAGGTTTAAAGGTTAATTTTGGATAAGTTTAGGGGGGTGAGAGGCTAATGTGAAAAGTACAGGGAGGCGAGAGGTAAAACCGGACGAGTTCAGGAAGGTCCAAATGTATTTAGCCTTTTTCAGTGTTTTACGGTCATTTTTTGATACAAAAAGAGAAATAGAAAGACATGTCGCTCCATTAGAAAAAAGCAACGCCAAAAATTAAAGACTAAGTGAAGGGATCATGAATGAGACACAAATCTTTTCCATTTCAATGTAGCCAAAAAATTTATCGTTCTTGTGCAATCAATTAATTAAAGAACTGAAATGACTCATGTACGTAACTGCTTGAACAACTTTTATTGTGAAGTCAAAGAAGTACGACGTCTTTACGTCGAAATCAATTGAAAACAATCTTCACCGTCGCGCAAGCATAAAACCGCAAACACCCGACTCCCTTCCACCTATCACACAAGTGGAATGAAATGAGTGGATTGATTGGAGTGCGTATGGAAGAAAAGTTAATGGTGTCATTTAGTTTGTCTTTTAGAGATTCTTTGGCACTAAGTCTTCTCCCGTCCCATCTTCTCAAGTTCTCCTCCATTGTTTCTCCTTTTACTTTATGATTTCCCCTTTTTGTCTTAGTAGGCGTAGGATAAACGCATACCTTGATTTCCTCTAACTTCAATATCCAAAAGTTAGCACTAATGCGCCTCAAAAGCAACTTGAAAGGTCGCCTCACGACAACCTTATCCCTCTTTGTCTCAGTTACATCGTTTTCTAAGCCATACTATTACTATGGTGCTGCTCTCTTTTTGCCTAGACCATACAAATTAGTGGCATACTTGGACAACTCCAATGGCTTCCAATTCAGGGGTTTCTTTGTCCTTTTGATCTTATGTTTCCTTTTGTTATTATGTTTTCAAATTTTGTATTTTTTTACATGTAATAATTTGATTAATCCTCGAACAAGCAGTTAAAAGAAGTCATTTTCAATATGTATAGTGGCTTTCCTTTCACATGACACCAACCTAAGATCGGTTTGCCCCTCTTGTCTAATCAGTAATCACCCCTTTATCCAATGTTATGAATATCGTACCGGACATCATACCGTTGAAGTTAGTGATATGCGGTATTACCGGTATTATTATTGGTAGTACCTGATTATAGTTTTTTTTTATGAAAATTAAAAAAAATAGTTTACTTGTGAATAATTTACCTAAAAGGTAAAAACCAAAAAGAACTTTTATTCTTTTTATTAATTTACAAGTTAAAAAAAATAACAGAAACTTCCAATATATATTTGTAAATTACAAAAAACTATAAATTATGCCCGAAATCAAAATTAAAACTATAATAAAAAAAGTTTAAGAAATATTGAAGGACATAAAAAAACATTTAAGTAAAAGCCCATTAAATTGGTTTAATTACTTAAACCGAAATGGTAAACAATTGTTGCCCTAAGCATTTAAAATTCCCAACTTGATGCAGCTTGCATGCGCCGCCAACCTCCATCTCCTTTGCCTTTCTTCTTCTTCTTCTTAACTCTTCAATTATATGTCTTCTATAATTTCATTTTAACATATATCCTATTATTTCCTTTTAATATTTTAATTGTTGGTTTCTCATCATTCTCTTACTCTTCATCTCTCACTTCGTGTGCAATAATTAGATGATTTTTACTGTCGATTTTTTCATTTTAAGTGAAATCGGTTCTAGCACATCATTACAAAGTGCTGCTGTCGGTTTATTGTCTCTGTGAGTTTGATTTGAGTAAAAAATATTCCCATAAAAGACTTTGGTTACCGGTGTGGTCGCTGAAAAGAGGAGAACCGACAACGGAAAAAAAGAAATAGTGGGTTGTGGAGTCAAACCGGGTATTCACCGGTTTAGTGGTATACTGGTTTTTCACGATTCAAACAGTTCTCTTCGGTTTTCTTTAAAACCGGTAACTTTAATTGAACTGACTGGATATGTGACTGGTTCACGGTAAAACCGGTCGAACCAGCTGGTACGATTTTAATATCATTGCCTTTATCAACCTACAAATTGCATACTACAATAAAGCAGGAAAAATAATGACCATTGCCTTTATCAACCTACAAATTGCATACTACATAAAAAGTAAATATGGCACCCGGGTCAATATTTTTTATTTTTGAGGAAACGATAAATGTACTTACTAGCAATCAAGGTGACAGTACATGCAGGTTAGGCAGATGTCAAACACATGTTACTTCACTTAAATAAACAGTTCTAGGCATTGCTTCACCTCTCGATTATTTCAATAAGTCAAAATGCATTTAGAATCCACTATAATTAGCTCAAAACACCCCTCAGTTTCTTATAGTTACAAATGTTTCACTCAACCCTCTAAACTTGGTAAAAACGAACCTCTAAGCCCCTCATTGTCACGTGTCAAATTTTGGTTGGTTTGACTTTTCAAGGAGTTAGATTTTTAAATTTTTTTTAAACCAACCAAAAGTTGAAACGTAGCAATGAGGGACTGAGAGGTGCACTTTTGCCAAGTTCGGGGGTTATGTGAAACATTTGTAACTATAAGGGGCTAAGAGGAGTTTTGTGCTACTACAGGGAGCTACAGATGGGTTTTGCCTTTCAACTAAAAATGTAAGATGAAAACAATCAGAAACTAGGAAGCATAATTCATTATACATGTGAATATAATGAATATAATGGGATAATCCTAATTTGGTAAGAGTAGTTTCCAAATCTTGATCTAGTTGTATGGTCCATTATACATCAAATCATATGGTTTGAAATATGATTCCTACGAGCGTGTAGTTCCACTTAATATAAAGTCCATAGCAAATCCTGTTGAAAAGAAATGTAAGGCAGCTCCAAATCATTCTCCTTGGGCCTCCAGCAGGCTTTTTATTTCTTTCCCTGACCTCAAATGTAAAGTTCGAAAATTCGGCACACATTTTCTACTTGACAACTGCAACTACTTCCGATTGATTATTAGCCTCTAGAAATTATCACCTTTACATTATTGCGGACTAAAACCCTGGTATCATGTTAAAAAAGTATTATTAATATTATCACTGTATATAGAAGGCTTTAAAACTGGGCAACACAATTTTGTTTTAGTTTGACAAATAGGATTAGATTGCCAAAAACAAAAATTCTGATGAGTAGCTCAATATCCGGCCCATGAAAAAGGCCTTTGAAGCCCAAGCTAATTAGACAATGTAGAATGAAGAGATTTAAAACACTTTTAAATAAAAGTCGCATATTTGTTAATGGCATGGCTGTGTTGTAAGCATTTCAATTTTTTTTTAAAAAAGTATATAGTAATGTATGGCGTTTCGAAGATAAAATTGTTTATTAAAAAGAATAAATAAATCCACAACGGCTTTTCAAAAAAAAAAAATAGAGTCTTGATAGATAAATGTAGAATAAGAAAAGAAAATTTAAAAAACATGTGTTGCGCATAGTGGTTAAATAGCTGTTGGAGACGAACATATATATATATATCTATAGTTTCTGAAATCGACAAATTTATGTTGTTAAATTCTCAATTTCGGTCCGTTATCTACTTTACCCCTGTAATTATGAGGAAAGATCAAATGAACCCCACTGAATAGAATTAGTAAATTTGGCTTGCTTAGATCGATCATATGTCGTGTTTCTAGCTCGAGCATAGTTCTACACCGTTTTGTAGTAAAATTGAAATTCAATAACCTTATAGGCAAATTCAACTATTATTCCCTTTTTCACGTTATCTCTTCATATTCTTGGTTAAAAGGAACGTAATCTTATATAAGAATGCAAGAAAGAGCTGGCTTATATCATCTTTACTGTGATTTGACTTGTCTCGTTACATTACATAACTTTTCATAATCAGTTTCGCGCTCCCTAATTTTCATCTTGTCAAATTGTTTTATATTCTTTTTTTTTATAGGAAAATAGTTTCATATTCTAATCCAAAAAAATTAGTCAATGATAAAAATGCGAAATGGAATCTTGGACATAAAGTTGAAAATCTGGGGTCTGTTTAGGATTGCTTTCCCAAATTGCTTTCCTTAGAAGCTACATTTTGAAACTTTTCTTATAAGCATCAGATTATAGTTTTGGGAAAATTATTTTGACAGTTCTCAACTTTTTGATATAAATGATCAATATGAATTGTCAAAATAAAAAAAAATGATATTATATGAAAAGTTTGTGATACCAACTTTTAGGGACAACAGCTCTGACAGTAATGTCAAACAGACCCTTAGTATACCGTACATCCGAAACTTGCGGTACTTTTAAAGATAACTTATGAATGTTTAATCTCTACTTGCTCGATCGATGAAAAGATTTAATACACTAATGAATTAAAACTTGAAGAACAAATTTGGTGACTTAAATAGGGGACGTGAAA
>CAOJBJ010188196.1:0-14438 GCA_948291685.1 Euphorbia celastroides
TCCTGCCCGTGTCAAGCATTTTGGTTTTAATCTCGGTGAGAGGGACTAAAGCAAAATGCTTCATTAAACTGTCCGAACTTCTTTTGTTGTGAAGTCACGGATAGCTATTGCAACTCCACTTTTGGGTCAATTGGAAACGGCTTCTCTACACAGTGGTAAGGCCTCGTACACCCGACATCCCCTTACCTTGCTTGCGCGGGAGCCTTGTTAGGCATTTGGGGTAATGTTGTTGTTGTTGTTGTTGAGAGGGAGATCTGTGTAACTAGATGTTTTCCACTTAAGATTGGGAATGCTGATAACTACGAGCACTAGTGTGTCATGGAGGATCCAGTGGTCAAAGCTTGGTTATAGTCGATTGTACTCGATATTGTTCAGACTTATCCTGCATTGCAGTAGCTCTCTGCTTAACTCTTTTGCTGGTATTAAATGGCATGCCTTGTGCCATTCTTGTTGTTTTCTTTTGTTGCTTTTTACTGGATTGGCAGATTGTTTAATTTAGTATTTGATTTTGATATGCGTTTCCCGTGATTGGCCAATAAAAAAAATATGTTGATGGACCTAGGCAGTGGCGGAGGGAAAGGGGGAGTGGGAGGGGAAGTGCCCCCGGCCGTCGGAAAATTTAGTGTTCCGACGGTCTTCTCCTTCCCTCAAACACGAGAAACTCGATTTTTTTAAAGTAAATTCGATTTTTTTATATGAAAGTGCCCCTCCGGAGTTCCAATCCTGGCCTAGGTATTTGCTTAAGAAGCCCTTAGAAATTTTAAAAAATATAAAATAGAGATTATGAGTAAATTGTAAACTAGTTTTACGAAGATGTGGTGAGTGAATTGAAATTGCTTTATAATTATGAATTAACTAGCAAAGAAATAGGTGGAACATTTGTAGATGGTGATAACAAGCCTGCTTTTTTAAGTGTTTTGAATTTCAGAGGTAATTAGTTATTTTGTATAAACAGTATCAAAATTATAGGATTTTATCTTCAATATGAAAATTAGTAAAAATCAAAATTTCTGGTCCTGTAATCTCCCATTTCATTTGTGACGTTACACTCACTTTATTATCTTACAGGCACAAAAACTCCTTTGAACTTATTTTGTCAACGTCAAAATGAACTAAATCTAATAGTTTATTTACATAATAACATTTTTTATATACTCTAAGCTATATATTAGTAAATTTGCCCAAACATCTGGTAGAAATCTCTAATTTTAAATTTTTTTTCTCCGCCACTGATTCTAAACATCTTATGTTCAGCTTGGATTTCGGTTAAGACTATACTTTGGGAGTGTTGGCTATTCCCTTGCTCAAGGGGAGTAATAAAGAGATCTTTATTACCTATCCTTTGAAACAAACTATTCCACAAATTATGAAAACGATAAATAAAATCTAATTAAATTCTAGAAACAAAAAATCATGAAAACTGTGCACTTAAGCAATAAGGATTATCAAACAATCAAAACTATGAAACCTAATTGGCATAACCATTCTAAGCTTACAAAGGCCCTAAACTAGACCGAACTAAACAAATAGCTAAAAAAGAGAGAATTTATAATGGTACCGGGGTCCTTAAGGGTACCCAAACATCCAATGACTCCCATTTTTTGAGGGTCCACACCCTTTTTATTTTTTGTTAAATTAATATTATTCAAAATAATGAGAGCCATTGGATGAGGGGTATTCTTAAGGACCTGGTACCCCTAATAAATCCCCACTTTAGGGCAGATATATTTGATCCATACCAGGATCTGTATCTGTAGAAGGCTCACTGATCTGACCATAGTTCCCCGCTGCAAAACTATTATGGCCCATCATAGGAAAAGTTTGTTGAGCATTTGCAAAAGAAACATAATCATGAATAAAGGGAACTTCCATTTCATAGTTGTTGTTGAATATATTCATAGCAAACTCAGCAGAATCATGCTCTTGTTCTAAGATATCGCCTCCGGTCGGTTGGTCTTGAAAACTTGGTTCAGCTTTTGCACTTCTTTCCGATTTGCTTCTCTTCTTTCTTATTTTGCACAAGACCCAATCATCAAGCTGCGTGAGTCAATAATAAACCGGATTAAAGGTAGGTTGTACTAATATTAGTAATTAATCAAAGCTATTCTTAGAGCTCTATAATTACCTTCATATCATCTTCGCTAGTTCTCTTTCTTTTGGGAAGATCAGCTACTTTATACTCGTGCATAATCCAATCAGTTTTATCTCCATGTGGTGCTTTTCCACGGTAGAACACTAATGATTTCTTCAATCCGACTTTTTTACCTTTGAACTTGATTGCCTTATCAGCTCCAGTTGCCTTCCAATACCCTTCTCCTTTTCCAGCTGCCCGATTAGGCCTATCCCCCTTTGGATATTTACGGTCCCTTGGCGTGAAAAAGTACCATTCGTCCTCCCCATTTGCCTTGTTTTTTACTGCACAAGTTCAAATCAAAATCACAATTAGCAAACCTTAATACACAAAACCTAACCCTAAACCTAATACAAAGGTAAACAAAAAACAAAATCAGTATAGATTGATTGATGTCAGCACCTGCAAGATCCTCCGGATTATACTTGTAGAGTTCAACTTCTCTAATCTGATTGCGGGGCAGTGGTTTGTTATCGATTTTCTTTCGGAGGTAATCTTCAATGAGCTCCTCGTCGAGAGGCTTAAATCTGTAACCCGAAGGAAGCGAGCTGAAATAAGCATCGTCATCATCTTCAACTTCTGCTTTATCTTGATCGTTCTCAACATTGTCGATTATGTAACTATCAGCTTCAGAACTGATGATTTGGTTCGGTTTGTAAGCAACTAATGAAGCACGTGCATAAGAATTAATGCAAGGAACTTGACTGAGTCCGTTTGTTTCGTTAAACTCATGTTTGACTTGGTCGTCCATTGAAGAACTTTCTATTGAAGGAAAGACCATACCTCCTATTGACATCTATTCAAAGCTTGAGACTGGAGGATCGGTTAAATTGTTTTTATTTAAAGTAATTTGAACCCTGACGAGATAAATTTTTATTGTGAGGAGATTATTCTTTTTTGAAGGAATAAGGATTATCATCTATTTCAAACCAAATTGTTAATTATCTCTTTTACATGATTAATATAACTAGAATTCTACTTGAGATAAACTAGGATTTGTACGGAGAAATAAAGATTAAAATAGACAGTTATCCGTTTAATGAACTGTAAACATTATTTTTCCTTTAAATTAAACCAAAATTTAATACAGCAATCATTTATCCAGAAATTTAGCACAGCGAGATTTACCAAAAAGAAATCATGCGTACATAAAATCTCTAAATAAACTATTCTCTTAAGGGGATTTTATATTGAATTCATGGAGTTGTTAGTTATAAAAAAAAACTCCTTTCCCTTAAGTTGACCCTTTTTATGTGCCTTTTCTCCAATGCAACTATAACACGATAATTTAAGAAAATACTTAATTTAAGAAAAAATGACAGTTTTTCATGGAAGACCTTAACAAATATATGTAATGTTGATAATTTTAAATTAAAACACTTGATAATAAAAAGATGAGAAATAAAAAAGTAAAATATATGAAGATATACAAAAGATTTATAAAACATATTGAAGATATGGTGTGTGTGGTCAAATATATATGAGAGGTACTATAACGGTTAACCATTAAATGTTACACGCCAAAAAATTACTTATATTTTTTTTAATATTTATCAAATCCTTGAAGGGGCTATGTTTCAAACTCAAGACCTCCCACCTCCAGTTTGGGAGGTGTACCAGCTGAACTACGCCTCTTTGGTAATAAAAAAAATTGCTTATATAACATGTTACATTGAAGAAAATGCTATATATGGGTTTATTAGTTTGCGAAACTGTTTTCATATCAAATAAAGTAAAATTTCCACCTTAACCCGAATGAAAACCCAAACTTGAGATCTTTAAAATCACATGTTCGCACTGTTGAATCCTTGTCTTTTGTGCTAGGACCTTGTTCACATAGCCCATTTATTCTTTGAAGCTCGTTGTTTAGTTTTTAGGGTGAAGTGTTTTGTTTTATATTTTCGCTAAGGGATCAAAAAACCATCTCATTTGTATTCTAGTTTAATTCCTTTCCTTGTCTCTCTCGACTGCTTTATTATGTTCTCCTTTGTTCCGATTTCAGGATTGTAATTTGTCTATAGCCTGTTTTTTAGTTCGTTTGATGAAGGCAGTTATTGATTTGAAGGATATATATAGGTAGTTGTTAGTTTTCTTTATGTATGCATGTGTTCTTCTTTGTGTTATAGGGTTTCTTTATATCTTGTAAACAAGTTTTTGTTTTATGCCTCAAGAGACAGCAATAAAGTTGTTCATCCTCTCCTGTAGATTAATCTAGCTCTTGAACAAGTTTATCATACCATATAAAATCCTTAATGTGTTGTTTCTTTTTCTTTTTTTTGGCAAATCGCTCATGCTTTATCGCTTAAGTAATTTTGAAGTTATATGCATCGCATCGCAACCATTGGACTAAGACATTCGCTATATAATATAGCATAATAATGAATTTGAAAAAAAAAAATTGTAAAAGAATATTGAATTTTGTTGGTAAATTTCGATGTTGAATCAATTACCTCCTACCTTCACATGCACAAATTTCATTGCACAATTGTAGAAGTTTTTTTTTATAATTAAAATAAAAAGTTATGAATACTAGCTAGCTAGCCGACATGAGTTGCCTTCAAAAAGTTCATTTCAGGTCAAATTCATTTTCAACTTAATAGCTCATACACCAAAATTGAACGGAATTGAACTTAATTAATTGAATTAATACTTATTCACCATTTATGGGGCTGTATAAGGGAGGCGAATGGGTTGAATACCGGCACAATCTGGAATTTGTTGGCGGAGAGGGGAATTTTGGTTAATCTGAATATTCAGTTGAATAGAGCTCCTAAAATCATTTCTGTTTGTTGGACTCCTCCTCCTCGGGATTGGATTAAAATTAACATGGACGCCTCGGTGATTGGGGAAAATTCGGGATGTGCGGGTGTGTTTCGGGATTACCATGGGGTGTTCAAGGGCGGATTTGCTTTCCCTTTCTCTTCAAAATACGCTTTTATAGTGAAGCTGAAGGCGGCAATTCATGCTACTCATTTAGTGTATTCGAGAGGGTGGAAGCATATATGGTTGGAGAGTGATTCCACCTATGTGGTTAGATCTTTTCGACAGTGTTATTCTTTGGTGCCATGGGAGCTTTTCGCGGATTGGTTGCATTGTCTTCAGCTTATGGACTCTATGCACAGCATTGTCACGCATATTTTTTGGGAAGGGAATCAGGTTGTCGATTCTCTTGCGAATTATGGCCGAAGCCTGGGCAGTTCGATTTGGCTTGATGTGGTTCCATCTTTTTGCTTAGATAGTTATAGAAGCAATTTGTTAGGCCGTCCTATGTTTCGGTTTAATTGATTGTAACTTGCTACTTTGTCATTTTCTTCTTTCATTTTAATAAGAGAGGCGTGGATTTTTTCTGGTTCGTAAAAGGTTGGGAGACTTTGGTTAGTCAATTAATCATTTACAAACTCTTTTTGCCCATTGCCCATTTTATTAAAAAAAATTGGATTAAAACTTATTAAATAAGTACTGAACTAAGCTAAAACTTATTGAAAATTGAATTAAAATTTATTGAATAAATGCTGAAATGAAATGAACTCAAACTTATTGAATAAGTACTGAATTGAACTGAATGGAAAATAAATTGAAAAGAACAGAGCCAAAATGTTAGTTTCGTCAATTCTCACATATTTAGGTATTTGATAAAAGAAAAGATCTTTCTTGTGACTAAACTAAAAAGAAGTTTCTTTCACTACGGTTTAACAATTTCGAGACTTGAAACAGAGGATTTGGATTCTCTAAAGTTACAACTCTCTGAAGTTGTAAAGTTGAACCAATCTCAACCATCCATTAAGTTTAAATGGTCCAGTGGACCCCACAAACCACTAAAACTGAATCTGGACCATTTAAATTCAATGAATGGTTGAGATTTTATAATTCTAGAGAATTCAAATCGGGAACTTCCTTTTGGTTTCCCCTGAAAGCATCTTGACTTTTTCATCCCATAGTTGGAAAAAAATTAAAAAGATGAAAAAATATGCATATATGCTAGTCATCATCAGGAACATTCAATTGTGTTTGACCACAGTCAACACCAGGGAAAATTATACCAAGTTCCCAGTGCAAAATGACCCAAGTACAAATTTCACAAGTGAAACTCTGTTTTGGCACCTACGGTTCTATTTTTTCAGCTATTCTACCTTCACGCAACCACTCATTTGGTACTTGGGTTCAAAATTGAATTTGGGACTTAGAGCCTTGTAACATTTTCCCAACTGCAGATGCTTTGCTTCTCTAGAATTCTCGTGGAGGAGGTTTGAAGATGCAGTCAAATTCCTTATCACCTTCAACGGCTCAAAACTGTCAGAGACGAAAAAGCTATAAATGAAACTTTACCTTTTCCAAAATTCCCGTTTACATGTTCTTGCAATAGTTTGCTTTTGCTATGCTTAGTACTGATGAAATGGAAAATAAACTAATTCACTTTTTCACCAAAACAACGGCAACTTGAACTCGGCTACGTAAGTCCGGCGTTTTTTTAAATTTCGGATCTAATGGTGTGGTCAGTTTTACAAAAGTACATATACAAACATCTCATACACATAAATACTAAATAACATGACAATCTAAGCTTTTTCTAGCATAAATTTGGGGGAGGGTTTTTAGGTCGGGGTTAAGGCAATGACCGAAGTAGTGAAGTATGGCGTTTAGCTGCTTTCGAGTTTAACTTTAGACATATTTTATGATAACTTTGTTTTTATCCTAACTTTGGCGCCATCAGCATTGGATTAAATTTTATCTCACTAATCCAATGGTGATAAAAGGCAAAGTAAAGTTAACTTTTAAAAAAAAACAAAATCACCACAACCTTCACCTGAACTTTATAATTGGTGAATCCATCGTAGTTTGCAACTTGTTGTCACGTACGGGAAATTATATAAAGTTCCCGGTACTTGGTACCAGACCATGATCTAATGGCTGACATGGATAGAGGGCCACACTTTTTTAATTTCAAATTAAGTTAATAGTTTACAAATAAATGGGAGCCGCTAGATCTCAGTACTGGGAACTTTATATATTTCCTGTCACGTACATACCCTTTTTCCTCTTTCCAAAATTTACAAAAAAAATCTAAAAAATTGCTAAATTTAATCACAATTGAATGAGAAATCAATTTTTGTAGACAAAAGGAAGGAATAGTAATTCATCACTTTGTCGGACCAAAACACAAAATTATAGTCAAAATGCTCGAAAACAAAATCTCCACCTGATTTCCATACTTTTCAGTTGAAAATCCGAGTTTCAGAAATAACAACCTGAAAAATAAAATTAAATCAAAGCAACGTAACAGAAAATTAATCATATCAAAGATTTATCAAATATTTCACGACATTCCTTACCAAAACTCTAGATATGATGCTGACGAGGAAAATTGAAATATTCATATTTGAATCATACATTTCCCGCTTTTGGAACCGTAAATTTTCATGAAATATGATGTATATCGGTAATTAGTCATTTCCACAAATATTTCGAGAATTCGGCAAGGAAAACGATGAAAACCGAGTTCAAGAATGATAATTGGATATTAGAAACAAGATTGAAATGGAAGTGTAATAAAAAATCTCACTTTCATCATCAAATTATAATGAAGTTATATTTGTGATTAAATTTTTAATTGAATTTAATTATTTTAATTACTTAGAGCTTTGACTTGAATTGACTCGCTTTTAGGCAAATCAAGTATTTCCAACATTTCCCCTATACATGTTATATCATTCTTTTGTCAAAATTTGTAAAGTTCGAGTCCCCACCTTGAGGCCTTCTATTAATCAACTTTTTAGCCTTTTATAACATTTCAACGCCTTTTAGACAAAAGTTTTAACAGTTCAAAAGTTCTCTTATTGTTTTCAGGCAGATTTTCAACTCAACGCCTTCTAGGCAAATCAACCAAATCATAGCTTGAGTCTATGAGAATTGACAAAAACTAATTCATAAACAAATCATAAATAACAGCCAAAACTAACCCATAAAAATTAAGCCAAACATTGCGGAAATAAAAATCATCTGTTCGTTGCAAATATAAATAATTATGAAGCAATTAATTCGATCCTGAAAAATTAATGTGAACAGTGTAAACATGGTTGAGATAATCGCTTTCTGTGTAAAACTTCAGTAGTATCCTATTTGAATTCATAGGCCAACGAGCCCCTTATCAAACGGTGAAAACAACAAAAGATTATAAACAATAAAACTTACCAAAACAAAAAATATAATTGTAGAAACCTCTATAAGCTAACACAAAAGAGTAAGTATTGGAAAAAATATATATAGGATAGACAACTACCAAAACATTGGTAGTAAGTCAGATATTGAAACTACAAGAGTCTAATTTTTCTTGGTATCTTTCTCATCCCTGGTAGAAGAATACAATGGATCCCAAGGAGGAATATCAAAAACCCCATTTTCCGGATCTTGAGGAAAATGTTCATTGAGGAAATGCTCCCAACTTTCAGAATTCGTTCGTGTAAGAAGCGGGTCATTTGTCCACGGTGCAAGGTCTTCAATAGGCTCCATTTGTTGAGCATATGCAGAAAAAGCATTGTCTTGAACAAAGGGAGCTTCCATTTGGTTTGACGCACCGGCAAACACATTCTCTTGTTGTAGGAGATTGGCTTGGGGCGTTAACATCTGAAGTTGTTGAATTGGTTGAGGGACCTGAATAAAGCAAAGTATAACAATAAAGCATTATTTCCAATTCTCATTATGGTCATGAATAGCTTAGGAACTAAGAAACATGAAAGGCATGATACTTACATGGAGAGGTTCGGGAGTCAAATTGTTACCACCTTGACTTGAACCTGAAACAAAAATTTGTTCGTTAAGTAAATTTTCATAGAACGTAAATTAACAATAGTAAACTGAAGCATTAATCACTAGTTGGACAAAACCAAGAGGGTTAGATTGATAAGTTCACTTATTCTGGATGTTGCTATGTATAATTCAACATATTCCTGGTTGAACTAAACTAACCTTTATCAAGTGCATTTAGGTTATGATAGACCCATGGGATTCAAAAAAAAAATCATTTGTCTATGTAAATCACATATTACTGAAAAATAAATAAAATTGAAGAGCCTCTTGTACCTATCAATGAGGCCTCTACACCAGCTGCTCCGGGATTTAGCACCGGGTTTATCTCAATCTTTATATCCTGATTAGCTACAGATTCAGCTTTTGCACTTCTTTCTGCATTGTTTACGTTCTTTCTTATTTTGCATAGGACCCAATCATCAAGCTTCATGAGTAAACAACGATTAATTAGCAGAAAAGTAACTGTTTGTTTTATATGACAATTTCAAATTCATGTCCTGATATATATCAACACAACTGATGTGTCATAGAAAGTCCAATTCCTTATAATCAAATCTACTAAAGATTCTGAAATTCTAATCTTATAAGCCCTAACCCTAACCCTAAGTTCCTTATAATCAATTGTACTAGAAGAGTAATAAACTCTCCATAAATAGAAAATATTAATTATTCATCAATGCTAGTTTTTTACAATTTAGAAATCTTAAGCTCACGGAAGCATGCCATATATGTAGTTTCAGTGGATAAAGTTCATTTTTTTATCAATCGTACTAGTCCAAAGTTGCTTTTTTTTAATACATGTATATTTTATCTTTTAAACATATAGTTAATATTTTAGTTCTTGACTATTAATTATGCTTAATTATTGTAAGAGTTTGTCAATTACCTTCATGTCAGCTGGGCTAGTTTGTTGTCTTTTGGGAAGATCGGCTAATGTGTACTCATGCATAATCCAATTAGTCTTAGTTCCATCCAGTGGTTTTCCTCTATAGAACACTAATGATTTCTTCAATCCAACTATGTTCTTGTTGACCTCTACTCCCTTGTCAGCTCCAGTCGCCTTCCAATACCCTTTCCCGTTTATAAGGGCCCGATTCGGTCTACCTCCATTCGGGTATTTACGATTTCTCAGCGTGAAAAAGTACAATTCATCCATTCTCTTTGCTTTATACATGGCTGTATAATTGCACAAATTCAGATTCAAATCGTTATTAGCAAACCCTAATCTATAAACCCTAACCCTAGTAAAAATTCAGACAAAAAAGCGAAATCAGGAATAGCATAAAGCGACGTAAGTCAATACCTGCAAGAGTTTCAGGATCATAGTTGTAGAGTTCAACTTCCCGAATCTGATTAGGTGGCAATGGTTCGTTATTGATTTTCTTTCTGAGGTAAAATTCGATGAGCTCATAGTCGAGAGGCTTAAACCGATACCCCTTAGGAAACGAGTCAAAATACTCTTCAAGATCTTTGTCTTCTTCGTTACCTTTAAGATTTTCTACATTGATATCAACTTCAGAAGTGTTGATTTGGGTTGATTGGAAAACCAAAGGAGTGGTGGGTGAAGAACAAGTATGGTCATTAGAGCAAACAACTAGACTGAGTTGGTTTCTTGCAGCAGACTTGGGCTGGTCTTGGTTGTCCATTATGGGACTTTCTATTGAAGGAAAGATCTTGAGAGTAGAGAAGTCTGTTAGGTTGTTTCTGTTACAAGTAATTTGAAATTCAACAATCAGATCAGTTTTTATAATAATTTTGGTTTAATCCTTGTTGTATTAGAATAAGGATATATTTCATCGAAAAAGCTCCTCTATGTGCTGCGTTTAGATGTATCTGTTCAATTTAATTTATTAAAATAACAAAAATCAAATTATCATCAACTATTAATATGAGAGTTTGTAGATCATACGGTCATTACACGTTTCTTAACTAGGGTAATATTTCTTCAACTATTAATATGAGAGTTTGTATTTTTTCTTTCTTCTTTTTAATAAAATTTGGGGTAGGTTTTGAGTTCGGTTTCTGGGGGTGCCAACCTAGTTGGGATGTCCGGACCGTGCCTTTTCCTATGCTCAGTTTCAGTGAAAAAAGAGAATTTCAATTGATTTTTTAATCTATTCAGCAGGGCTTTTTTTCCGTAAGCGGCGATGCGTGAGTGTCACGATAGAATTTTTCCTCTAGATGATTTACATAAGTAGATTAATTTCTAATAACTGAGATAAAACAAGTATCATATCTGTAAACGAAATTAAATATCCCAATTCATTTTAAAAGATATCTAAAATCTAAATTAATCGTAGCAAAGTATGCTTATTGAAGGGTGAAATATTAGAATTCCCTTTAGATTTGACTTGATGAATGCATCTTCCTCTCTATATTTTATTATTGATAGCAAAAGAAGTCTTATCTATAATTTGTGAATGTCTAATATTCTCTTATAATTTGCAATGACAGTAGCCATTTTCTTGGGTGCTTTTGCTTTTGCCTTCTCCGCACATTTTGCTTTCTGTGCAGGAGCTTAAAGTTGTCATTTATGTAATTAAGGTTGCATCGGATAAAGGTTGGACTAATCTCTGGGGGGGAGAGTGACTCCGCATTTTTGGTACAGCGTATATTGTAGGTGTTGTGGGATTTGTCAGATTGGATGGATTGTATTCAGTGTACGAATTCCATGCAGGTTGTTGTTTCTCATATCTACCGAAAGTGACTGACTGACAGTTTAGCTAATTTTAGTATGAATCTAGATGAAATTTTAGTAGGAATCTAGATGATGTTATCTGGTGGAATGTTATCTCCTCTTTTTTTGTTGATGCTTACAGGGAAAACTTGTTTGGTTAACTGTATTTCTTTATTTTTTAATAACTAGCATAGAATTCCCTTAGATTTACTTAGTACAATAAATGAGATATTTACTTTGTAAATAAACAGAAGATTATAGTTGTATTGGCTATAATTTATATAAACAAAAAATCTTCCAAAACAATAAATGAGAAAATAAAATAAATGACAAATAATTTTTCAACATACATTTTCGTCTTGTAAAACCATTTAAATAGTAAATATTAATTTTGGATTATTGAGTTCATGAATTGTCCAAAGGCGGATAACACATAATTTAAGAGTCCATAGCATCTTAGATGCATTTATATCAGATATCAAATTTGTTTTCAATTCACTCTGATTTGATTGATATCATTCAATGAATTAAGTTTCTGCATAATATGTCCTTCTAATTTTCTGTAGAAATAAATAGTAAAAAAAACAAAAAAAAACTACATAAATACTAAATAAAATTTATGTTGATCAAAAGGAAACATATTGACAAATAGCAATATATCAACAACAAATATTGACACAGCTTACCTATTGAAAATAAGAAGAAGAAAGAACAAATTTTGTGTCAACTTAGCATTTAATTAAATAAATTTGTATAATATAACCATGAATATTGCAATAGAAAAATTAGATACCGTTGGAGTATTTAGATGAGATTTAATTTTTAAATTTTTAAATTTAAAACTTTTAAAAAATAGAAAATACCCAATAATATGATTTTTATGCTTGTGTGATATCCTTGCTTGATCCACATTTTTATGGATTTTACGTAATCATTTATTTAACAATTTAATTTTTTTAAAATTATAATAAATATATAAGGTTTTTTTTATGAATTTTAAAATTATAATTAAATATACAGGGATAAAAAAGTAAATTAGAACTTCTTTGCATTTAATAATATATAGATATATAGATTAGAGGTGAGTTCTTACCCTTTGGCTTGTTGGGCTAGTTGCTTCATGTTCTTTAGGTAGAGCTCGGAGCACCTAATCCACAGCCAAACTTTTTTGTCGTGCCCCATTTTTAGAGCTCGAAGCCTCTAATAAGATGTGCTGTCAAGATTCGAACCTTTGACTTTTAGAATTAAGAGGCTTTGATATGTATGGTTAAATCTTATTATTTATTTTATTCCTTGACACAAATTAAGTGAGAGTGAAATTTTTGTGATGGAAGACATTATATTTTTACAGTTCTGGTTTGTAGTTTTAATACTCCTAAACCTTATATGGGGTCGAACTTTCGGTTGCGGTTGTGACGGTTTCGGTTCCGGTTTTTATAAGGTTTTTGACACGATTTAACCTGGTCTGGTTCCAGTTAAAACTTTAATGTATGATAATTAAACATAAGATGTGCTCGTATATAATAACTTTTATTATATCAATTGTGGAAAGATATATTTATAGTGTAAATTGACTTATTGCATAACATAATTTGGGTGTTAATGTTGTCTTTTTATGTTAGAGTAAATACACACATAAATAAAAGAAATTGGACAATCTATATTTAAATGAAAGAAAAAGATTAAAAAAAAATTTAAAATTTATTAGCCAATTCTAACTGTTGGTTCCACTCAATTTTCCATTTATAAACCTAAACTTAAACCTTCTTAACCTTTGAACCGTCGGTTCCAATTCCATCTCAGTCTGATTCCAATTTTTACCCTGTTTATTTCAGTATGCTTTATCCTTTGGCTAAGACATCTACCATATCATTATGGATTGTATAACAATGAATATGAAAATAAATGTATAATAGATTATTGAATTTCGCTGATAAATTTTAATTTCTTTAAAGGTTGACCATTGAACGACTATAAAAAATATTTGCATCAACCATCACAATTTCGGCAATGGTATAGACAATGGAATCCAAGCAAGAGTGAAAAAACAAATGAATGAAACCGATTAATCCACTGAAAATTAAAGAGCAGAGATCCCAACTATAGCTTAATTAATCCACTGAAAATTAAATAAATGCAAAAAAAAATTATAAAAGAATGACAAATTGAACCAAAACATAAAATTATAAAAGAACGACAAATTGAACCAAAACATACTTCAATCATCCGAAAATAACTTGAAATCACTTCCGGCTGTTTTCCGCACTCTTAGAAGCAACTAACCGTTTTTTTAGTAAATATGTTAATTTGATCGACTAGTGATATTTGGAGTACGTTTTGACTAAAATATCAAATAAAATATTCTACCAAAATCAAAAAAATGTGTTCTTACCTTGTTGGGGATTGAACGAACTTGCCAAAAATGTAAGAAGTACACGCAAACAAAATTAAAACCAATAACAATTCTTCAACATGTATATTTTCTTCAACCCCTTCTCATGTTATTGCAGATTCACAATCATTAGAATTTCGGCATATTCCATAATACAAACCAATTTTGCAGGTCTTGAATGAGCTTGTCTAAAAGGCATAGATTTAGATACTTAAGATGAAAAATCAGCATAATTGTTGAAGTCGTGTTGTGTACCAGCGAATTCACAATTGAAAAAGACAATCTAGTTATTAGAGCTCAATATAACATATAAGATTGTAAATTATCTCGAAAAATTAAAGAAATATGAAATATCAATATGTGGATAGGATGAAGAAGAATAATTGAGAAGCTCTTTTTTCTCATCGAGGCGAAATTCTATTAAAGCTCGGAAA